>JAPMOB010220966.1:0-23169 GCA_029875015.1 Lepomis gibbosus | reverse complement strand
CACACACACACACACATTAGTAATATACAAGCACTTCACTAAACAAGGGGCATGAACCCAACATTTGCAAGTATACACACGCACAGACTGACATTCGACAACTATGCAGACACACACACACACACACAAGGATTTAATTGGACACCCAGCTACAAACCAAACACTTATACAAACACACACATACATAACCTATGCAAATGAGCTCCAGAGGCTCCATGGCATGTGGCAGATGCCCAGTTCTCCTGCCCACATCCTGTTTCCAGACCGAACCAGAGCTCGCTGCTTTGCACAGTACAGCAACATGGCCCCAGCTGAAAAATGACACTGATGAGAGAGAGTTTCTGAATGTTGATCATTTCTCTTTTTCTCTCTCAATACAAAGTTTTGTTCAACCCCAATTTCTTGTGATTCATGCGCTGGTCTCTACATCTGGCTCTCAGCCCCCGTGTGAGTGCCGTTGCAAAGGCTGATATTTTTCTTAATTTTTTCTTCTTTCGCTTCTCCTTATCCAACAGAGGCAAGAGTACTTGATTCACTTTTCTGCTTGAGGGCATTTGAGCCAGGGCTTGAACAGAGATTACATATCTGGAGGCAGTAGCTCCTGCTGCAGAGTCATGTAGTATGTGGTCCATGTGCGTCCATCATTTACAGTACTGCACCTTTTTGTAGCACTAGTAACTTCAGTGACCAGAGCCAGACATAGTGATACAAGCCAACACACACATATGCACACTCACACAGGCATGCTAAATGACTCGTTGGAGTGAAAATAGACACATATGTTCCCTTAAGCTCAGGGACTTTTTTTGCTGTAAGCCATTAAAGAGAGGGATTGTGTGTGATGCATGGCGCCTGGAGGGCTCTCTGGTAGAGTTCTCACTCTTTTCTTTCCCATACTTCTCAGGCATAAAGCCATCTGTAGCTCAGCTCATAGCAAACTGCACAGCCACATGTGTGTTCATTTTCAACACGCTCACTTCTCCCCTCTGTCTAATGCAATGGACTACGCGCCTTTTTTAGATTTAGGCCATTTTCTGATTCGTGATTTACCACAACAGACATTTTGATTTGTCAAAGCAGGAGAATCACAGGTGTGCCTAATAACATTAACAATGGCTCAGTTACATTTCAGTGTCTCAGTGAGTAATGACAGTAAGCCAGCATGCACAATACCAGGGCTCTGGGCAATAGGAATGTTATTCATTAAACCTGTTCCTGCTACAACACAAAAAGGGAAGCGTGATGACATAAAGATATAAAATTTGACTTCATATCAGGACACAAAGAATGAAACACAGAGAGAGAGAGACAGTGAAGTGAAACAAATTAACCACTGGAGAGAATCCGAGAGGTTTTACTGCATTTAATCCAGTAGATATTTATGTGAAAATATATCCAGCTTAGGATGTTGAAAATCAGCTGTAGTTGGGAGGACAAAGGCCAAAGGAGAAGAAGGACGAAATAGAAGGAGGAATGAAGCAGCTGGTAAGATGAAGGAGTAGCAGAAATTAATGTTATAGAAAAGTCATAAGAGAGTCATACGCAAATGGAGGGAAGGATGAGGTGAGGGAGGCAAGAAAGCACACACATATATGTCGGCTGTATGGCTCTTTCCAGCGGCCCCGCCTGTGCGAGAGGCTCAGGGGGAAATCCCCCGGGACTAACTGAACTCTTCGCTCCTCTGCCGCCACATCTGGATGACACACCACCGCCCTGCATCAAAGGAAGGGCGCAGCAAACGGGCAGACAGGTGGCAGGGCAATACCACCGGGACACCCACATACAGTACACATACATACCTAAACACACAAGACATAAAATGCATGCACAGATGTATACATATACATGCACACACACACACACACACACACATTTACACACCTGTTATGCAGGTGAAAAAAGGCACAGAAACTTTTCTTTGGCAATGATGATGTTCAGTCAGGCAGTCCACCACTTTGGTCCAAAGTGAAAAACTCAACAACAACTATTTGATGGATTGCCATGAAATTCTGTAAAGACGTTTATGTTACCCAGAGGATGAAGCCCACTGACATTAAATATCCCCTAACTTTTCCTTCTAGCTCTATCAAGAGGTTAACATTTGTGTATTAGAGTGAAATTTCTAAACAACTGAATTGGATGGTTCATATTTCCCAGAGGATGAACTGTAATAACTTTGGTGATCCCTTAATGTTTTCTTTAGCCCTGTCATCTGGTTAAAATTACAATTCGACCAATACTGTATTTGGTTTACGACCAAATACCTGCAAAACTAATGACATTCCCATCAGCCTCAGTTGTACTCTGTTGTAGAGCTGGTTAGCAAATGTTAGCATGCTAACATGCCAAACTAAGATGGTGAACATGCTAAACATTGCACCTGCTAGATATCAGCACGCTAACATGCTCACAATTACAATGTTACCATGTTGACGTTATTCAGCTTAGTTCTGTACACAAAGTCGCTAGCATGTACACTCTAAATCCTTTCCACTTTAACACCAAAAATGACTATAATTATCCTTAGTTTGGTTCTTGACAGGGTGAAATAGTCTCAATAATATTTAGCTAATTAATTTGCCTTGTTATTTATGGTTATCATCAAGTTTATTATTTAAACTAATTGTCATTATTTCATTTCTGATTGCTGAACTGTGTTGTTTTGTTTGTTCTGCTTAACTGTTTTTCCCTGCAGTTGGTCTTTCTCTGTGGTGTATGTTTGTGTGATGTCTCTGCCCCCCTTTATGCCCCAGTGTCCAGCCTGGTGACAAAAATATACACACATACATTATTTAATAAATAATAAAGACGACAAAGGACTACATTAAATCTCCTTTGTTCAAACAAAATCTGTCTGGCACAACATGGTATCCAGCTCCCCATAGTACATACCAGGCTACAGGGTTGAAAAAAAAGAAAAGAAAAGAAAAGTAGTAAAACTTTTTCTTTGTGGACAAAAGGTAAGTGATCGTCACAAGGAGAAGCACCTGTTTAGAGTTACATCACAGCCTGTAAACTAGCTTCTAACAACAAGTCCATGACTTGAAAACATTATAGATTATTTCATAAGTGGGTAAAAAGTACAAAAAATGGCCTGATATATTGGCATAGAAAGCCACTTCCTGCCACTGAAACATAAAACAGAACTTTCGCTCCACACCTGAGGCCTCTTCCCACACTTAAAACATCTTTTCTTCTCATCTTGTGAGCTCAAACGTTAGTAAAGTTAGATAATCAAACCACAAACTGAAACCGAACCATATAAAATGTAATTGCATGATTAATTTCTCACACTCATGATTCAGATCACACCAGATTGTGATGTGATGATATTAAAAGAGGTCATGTAACTGCCTAGTTTTTCTTAATCTATCTATGCACATGTGTGCATTGCACAGGCTGAACTAATCACTGCGCTGAACTTCGGGAAGCTCTCTGAAGCACATGTTGGACTGTGCACCCAGTGGGGCACTGGGAGCAGAGTCCTCCCCATACACTTCTGGGCTGTCAACCATCCCAGCGCTGCTCCTCTGCCTGTTGTTGGTGATGGATGACCTGTGAGGGATGATGAATCGGCTCCCGTCAGGTCCTCAACACATCCTCATCTGGGATTCCACCATAAGGACAGAGGAGCAGGGCCATCGCCTGCATTGTACTTTAAAACACAGCTCATATTCCCTGTGGTAAGATTATCATTATCACACAGTATGATTTAAAAGAGTTAACGCAGTATCTCCTGTAGTATATGTAGTAGAGTAAGAACGTTAATGTGAGATAACTGTTGTGTGATGTTGGTAGATTTTATATTTGAATTGAAACTGATGGATTGCGCTTTTGCAAAAACAAAAGTTTGCTCTTCATGACATCCTGCCCTCTGATATGTATTTTCATGCATGGCTTTCTGTGTTGATTTATAATTTTGTGATGTGTTGTACAATATTAGTGAGGTTTCATATATTTGTATGTGAACCTTGGGGAATTCCCATGTGTACCTAGATGGCAAAGCACAGGTATGATCTTTTTGATGTTTTTGACATGCCATGTCTTGTTTTGTTAGATTTACTCATCTTGTGTCTCGTTTCAGGTCTTTGTCTCATAGACAGTATATTACTGGACAAAGCCACCCTGCGGATTTGAATGGAGGGCAGTGAAGCCAGTTTTGTAGTGTTGCGTTGTTCAAAGAACGTTTCGTTCATTTGACCTAATGACTCAGGAGGCGCAATAGTCTGAGGGAGTAATTTGTTCATTTTAATTTGGTTATTTTCACGCATGGGTGAATAGTCTTGGACTCTTACCTTTACTCATCACAGGAAACAGACATGATTAGTTCTCCAGGTTTGAGTCGTTCATTTGTCACATGCCAAACTGCTGCGTTTATATAATGTCTTTATTTCTTTGTTCCTCTGTCTGTGCTGGAGTTCTTTTAAGAATTTGGTGTCTTTATCCAGATTATATGAGTATGTTTGTTCATTTTGTGTCAACCTTTTTACTTCATTTTATTCCCCGCAAATCTGATGTTAATATACACTACTACTACTGTATGAATGAGCACTTTAGAGATACAATTGTGAAAAAAAATTGAAAATGGATGTATTTAGCCGGACTGGTGATTCAATATTGACAACATATTTCTGTAGTTTTTATATGGTTTGAATTTGGTTGTGGGCCCAGGGGGCTAGAAAGATGTCAGAGAATAACTACTAATTACTACTACAGGGCTACTTCCTGTTGGCACCAGCATCTACTCCACATGATCGAGTAGAGTAACAGCAGAAACACTGTTGTTCTGGTAGCTGCATGGCTGCACAAACAAAAGTCTTCTGGCTCAGTGTGTTTTGTCTGACTCAGATCATCACTGTTTAATCCGCCCACCTATAAGGCTCTCCTGCCTAACACCAACGCAGGGTCACTGATGGGCCTACATGGAACACTCCATGCAGGTTTTGATCGGCTTCACTGTTCGATCTCTGGCTTCCCCCCCTTGCTTTGTCTACCTTCCCGTCTTTTGTGATTACCTGTCCCCGCCCTAATGTGCTCCACCTGTTGCCAGTTCATCAGGGGTTATCAACTCTGCCTTTGGGTACCTTCACCTGTGATTTTTTTTAAAAACTCTATTCAGTAAATCAGTTTGATATGATCCACTTGGAGTTGTCCTTTTGTGAATCCACTGTGTTTGCCATTGATAGTTTTGAGTTTGAAATACTGAGAAATGTTTGTCCTGATGAATATCTAGCAGCGGAAAGCTTTGTTATCGAATACTTGCATTGAACCTAAAAGTGTAAAGTGCGTTCTTTTCACAACTCAACTTCTCATGTTGTCAAAAATAGAAGGAAAATGCCTTAAAAGACAATGAGGCTTTGAACTAATTTCAACAAAACTCAACAGTGTGTGCCTGAACAGAAACAAAATGTTCAAGTCTGTCAACACTAGCACTAACACTTCAGAAAACAATCACATACTGTGGTTTTACATATAAAATAAGTCATCACTCAGTCCACAACTGGCACAAACCTCACGTACACTCTGGATAAGCACTGGTTTTACTGTTTGAACTTCACACTCGTTGCTTTCCTCACTCATTTCATAACATTTTCTTCATTTCCTGTTTGCAGAAAGCAAATGGATGTGAGTCTGGGTTAAGGCCTGAGCGTTATCTGTGCTGAGTGAGAGAAGGGCTTCCTGGTAGCTTCAAAGCCAGCCGCTTTTGAGCTCCTTGATACCAAAGAGCCTCTCTGCTTTCATGAATAGTTTCTCACTGAGGTGGTCAGTTGGCTATATGAGAGTCAGCACCACAGATGTTTTGTGTTTGCGTGGAGAGATCAGGTTAGCGCCCCATGCTGATATCGTGTATGCAGCTAGATCGATAAGCTGTGGGTCAGTACTGAGATATCCACAGAGAGAGACGGAGAAAGAGTGTGAGCCGTGTGGCAAGAAAGTCTCATTTCACACAAATCTCAGTGCGAGTCCAAACAGAAGCAGACGGAAACCATTCCCTCACTCATGCGGTCCAGATTACTTCCTGAAGGTTCATTAGAATTTCAATCATGTCCGCCCTCCTCCTTCCTCCCTCACTCTCATGCATCTGGCAAACCGATATTTATATTCATAACAAACAATGAATCAACAAGGAAAAGAGAGAATTATATAGAATACCTAAGGCAGTGTTGCTCAGGAGGTAGATGCAATGCTGTAACAACCATGCTGTGATGGGACTTCCCTCATAAACCTCCGCCAGCAGGCTGGATAGAAGAAAGCCTGCAACAGCCCTTTCAACCCTCTGCATCATCCTTACGGCAGTACGGCCAATTACAAACCAGATGTGGCAAAAGCCTGGGGATCAGGCCTCCCTGATTGAAGCAGATCTTCATCTCACGCTGGATTCTAGCTCTTGATTTGAGTTCTGCTTTGTGAAGTTAACACAAAAGTTACAATAGTTTGGCATCTTGGGGAACACACATTTGCTTCCTTGCTTTATTGCTTCTTATCGGTTGTTGGTAATGATCAGTAAGAAGCTGGAGCTAGCAATCAGTTAGCTCAGTATAACACATAGAGTGAAAATAGCTATGCTTGCTGTGTCCTATGATATCATAATCCGCCTAACAGCAACTCCAAAGTTCACTAATTAGCATCTCATTTGTTGAATCCATACAAATACAGAATCATAAAAACAATATGTGGATTTGCGGGGAGTTATGTGCCACTCTATTATTAGTCCGGCAACCTCACAAAGATGACATGGAGCCAGGAAGTCACTGCGCCTGGCCAAGAAATAGTCCACATAACCCCTCCTAAAATGGTGCTAGTAGGCGTTTTGTTTGAATTTTGTTTCCTTTGGACAGAGCTGTTTCCCCGTTTCCAGCCTCTGTGCTAAGCTAAGCTAAGCTAACCAGCTGCTGAAGCAAGAAAGCAAATGAGGTCATTTTCTGAAATGTCAAATTATTCTTTTCAGTGGTAAAATTAAAAACACAAATGTTACTAGTTTTCACTATAAAAACGCTCTTCTCGCCTGTTGCAATCCTTGATGTCCTGTGTGATTTTGATATATTCAGCTGCAGGTTTTATAATCAGGTTGGGAAGAATAGTAATGGTAGCAACACGGCTAATTGCAGTATTTTTCTTTCAACAGATGGAAGAAGAAACAACAGCCTACTGTAATAATAACACAAGATCACACATTGAGCTCTAAAAACCTGAACACAGCTGATCCCCGAACCCGTTTCTCTCTCACCATCTGAACAACTTAAACCTGGCTGGCAATCAGTCAGCAATCAGGCCGGCAAACAATCAAAACAAACAGCAGGAGGGTGAGCGATGGTCGGACAGTGCTCCCGTAGGCCTGACCTGACCTCCGGACGAGGCGGCCTCATGACTAATTGGTGTTTAAGCTCAATCACAGTCAGCACACTTCCTACTCCTGTGGGCCTGCTAAATGGCTCTATTCTCTCGGTCAACCCACCATTTCTCTCTCCCCCTCTCTCTCTTTTAGTTCCCTGTACTCTCTTTTTCTCTCTCCCTCCAACAACCCCCATCAGTCTGCCCGTCTGGGCGGGAGGGAGCCGCCGTGGGAGTTTAATTGCCTCGTATTTCCATGAAGCCAAGTTCATTATATTAACAGCTCCGGCCCACGCTGCATACTTCTAACCTGCTGCAATTTGTTTTTGTATTTATTAGGCTGGCAGAGAGGAGGCTTCCCGCTCAGCTGGGGAAGAGAGAGAGGGAGCAGTTGGGCGAGGGAGAAGGTCAGAGGGAGCTCGGCAAGCACAGGCGTCCATTGTGATGCACCAGCCGGGCGGATAAAAATATGACAGGGAGGTACAGATGAGGAACGCAAGGCCTACTCCGTCTAGGAGAAATCAGGGTCGCTCTGGTGGGGATGCAAAGACATGAGGCAGTGAAGGAACAATGAGGGGAAGGTCAGAGGCAGTGTTGACTCGAAGTGTTAACTTTTGGAGTGGTGGAAGAAACTTTTAGAATAAATTGTAACCAATATGAATCGGCAAACACAGGCGAGCAAACCTTCATCGTAAACAGACAGCATGGGCTGCCTAAACATGTTATTTGCAACAAAACAACTTCATCATTTTTGTGCCTTTGCATGTTTCATGTAATACCTGGCTTATATAGACTTAAAGCTGCACAAGCCATTTAATCGAATTATTATATTTAATGTTAATGAGGTTACTCGTAGTAATGTGCCCACAGAAAGTTATCCCCAAACTCTGCAGTTCCACCAGGCAACTGTTTTCAGTGAAAAAGCTCTAAAAACATCACTGTACACTACCTATAAAATTAGCTGACACTGCAGGACTGCCTTCCATTTATTTTGTACTTTAGTGATGCAAACAAAACAGCATTTAATCAAATTACCAAAGACATATTGACATGCAGTGAACCAGGGACCCCTGGAAGTATGGGGCCACAAAGACAGCCAGGAAGGCATTGGACAAGATCCTCTCCCGTCATGATGCTTGCATTCCCAGCATTAAGTAGAAAATGATTGCCACACACACACACACACACACACACACACACGCGCGCGTGTCATTCATGAAACTCTCTCTGTTCCCCCTACTAAATGTACAGTTCACACGGTCATGACACACCTCTTTCAAAAGCTCAAGAGTTCCCAGTTTGCCACACGTGCTGCAGTGACAAGCTTCTATACAATGAGAAATAAGAAAAGGACACGCGTTTAAAAATAGACTTCCAAGAATTCTGTATTGCCACATATTGCCACATATAACCACAGATAACTCTGCGGTGTAATTCAGAGACAATATGTACCCTTTTACTGTTGTGTAAGGACTGTGATGATACTGAAGTTAGTGAGAAAACCACCAGCTAATCTAAAGCAGCAGCACAAAATGGATCCACTCAAACCCTACCAACAATCACGGAGAAAAGGGAGAGGACTAAAGACAGCAAGATAAAGCCAGAGAGAAGAGAGTAGAAAATGAACAAGAAACACAAGGATATACTGTAAGACACAAGAGAAAGTTAACAGTAGAAAGCAAGACAACAGAGAGAGCAAAAGGGAGAGAGAGATAGGGTGAATTCACTGGCCAGCATGAGTGAGCGTCTCTGAAAGTGGATATGAAGGCGGATGAGCCACGCCAACCTCCTCTGACCGCATTAACAAAACCTAATGGAACGGCTGGCTCCAAGAGGCCTCGTCATCCATTATCTGACTGTTGCCCTGCGCAACCAAATAGGCTCACGGCCTCAGTGGCTGCAGCTCAGCTGTCATACACTATGATCCCCCTTTTTCTTTGTTTTATTTCCACTGGCCTTAATGAAAATGATTGGTAAATCAATTGCCGGGTACGTAAAGAAGCCAGGGCAATATTGCCTCCACCAGACCTGTGGCCACAAATCACTGTAAATCAGCAGGAGGGGGAGAGGAAAATGTTGGTCACATTTTGTATTGAGAAGCAGCCATCATCTCAGCACACAGTCCAGATCCATCAGTACCAGGTCATGTTGAGAGAACCAGCTCAAACTCCCAGACTGAATCTTCCAGTTTCAGTGCGATTTCAGAAAGCATTTTTTCTATGTTTCATTTTTCTTGTATTACAGCAACCGTCCACTAAAACACAAAGGCGTTACAGGCTCTGCCCTCCTCAGTGTGTTGACCAGGTGTCCAATATTCATCATCATATGTACTTTAGTACATTTACTCGCTGTAGTTCAGTTTTGAAGATATTTGAATTTTACTTGAGTATTTCCATTTTATGTTACTTTTTACACTAAATTTCAGATGGAAATATTGTTCTCAATGCTCTGCTACATTTTAATTGGCAGACAGACAGACAGCTGTGGCCTGATTCCTTACTAAGACCAAAGAAATGATGTTAAAATACTGCTGTTGCTTCATAACACACTGAATAGTTTAGGGACCAAAATTCATCTATCTTCTGCTGCGTTATGGACCATCCAGACCGCTCAGTCCCCAGAGTCAAAACTAAACATGGAGAGTTTCTATGCACAGTATTATCTGCAACAAAACTCCTGGAAAACAGCATGTCTGCTGAAACTCTTTTCTGTTTGCTCCTGCATTTAATTTAATCAAATTCGAGGCCTTTGATTAATGTCTTACACTGCGCTGTAACTTTTAATTAGCTCCACTCTGACCAGCTATAAAATTAAAATACGGGTACTACATCAGTAATAATAATCCAATGATATAATACATTAAAAAATAACAATGACAGGGGCCGTTCTGTCCATAGTGAGTACATTTACTGTGGATTCTTTAAGTACATTTTTCTGACAACACTTAATGAATGCAGTGTGTTGAAATATATTTAAATTCTGGAATACATACTGCATTTAGTGTGAAGGTAATCTTTGTTCATCTTAATCTTAACACAAATAATGTATCGTCTGACCACGCTCTCAAATCATGGAGCACCTCACTTATTTGCAGAGCTATCCATCAGGCAGGACCTTGTTGTTTTCCAGGCTTCTGCTCATTAACAAGGGGATTATAGCGGGTGGTGTTTTAAGAAGTGAATGACTCAGAAAACCTGCTCCATATAAGTCTTGGTTAGAAAGACCACTATTGTGTGCTGATCATGGTGTCTGTGTGGAGACTTCAGCACAGCTCCCAATGCCAGAAATCACTCCCTCTTACAGTATATCTTTGGTATTCTGCAATTCTGACCTTGTCGCTGAGCGGTTTAAACACTTCAGTGTGGCCAGTGTTTAAGCAACCTTTCAGTGTGGTGAGAAAATGACAGCATCCTCTGAGAATGGGAAGGGGCAATAAACTGAGGGGGAAGGCTACACAGAAATTGCTTACTTACTGTTAGATAGCTAATCTCTCGTTATTCCATGGTACTTACCCAAACACACACACACACACACACACACACACACACACACACACACACTGACTGCACCTTTTGTGTGGTCACACAGAGAGAGTGTTTTTCTGTGGCCGGGGGTCAGGAGCAAAGGCTGGTCTGATTCAGGACATTCCCAGGAGCACTGGCAAGAAATGAGGACACTGAACAGCTCATGCATTGTGTGTCTGTGTGTCTGTGTGTTCACTGTAGCATGCAACATTCATGTTTTAAAAAAAAATGTGTATGTTTTTCATGTGAAAAATGTGACCTTGTATATGTTTTCTAAGCCACTGCGGCGGATGATCCTGTGATAACAGGACGTTATTAATTTGGAGGAATTAGATTCATGTGACATGGGTGCTGCTGTGCCACTCACGCAAGATCCACACAAGAGGATGCTTTTTCTTCTTGAGGCTGTTGTTCTTTCCTCCTTGTTTCTTTATGTTGAGCAGTGTGTTTCCCCTTCGACCAGACGACGGGTCATGTCAGCGCATCTCCAAATGATAATTTCTCAATAATGTGAAATCAGTACGATGAGTTTCAAAGTCCATATTGGTTTTGTGGATTACTCATACAACAGGAAATAATGACGCCAAGGTCCATTAAGTGGGATGGCAGGACATCATATCAGCATTAATCTGCCACTTAGCAGAGCAGCCCCGGGAGCGAGAGGCAGGGAGGAGAGAGGAGAGAGAACATGATTTTCAGCTCTTCCCAACTGGACTCAAGCTTTTAATTCGTATTGTCTTTTTTTTAATGATATAAATCATTGGTCAAAATGTCTGACAGTAACAAACGAACCCATGACTTTCGTTTAGCGCCACAATCAGGCCAAAATCTGTTTTAAAATCTCTTCACCTGTTAATCATAAACCAGGTCAGGATAATCATTAGCCTTAAAGTCACACTCAAATTATTTCATTTGATTGGATGAGTTTATCTATATTCCCCCCTCCAAATGCAAGATGAGTACTACAGTCAGGAAACTTAAAGGAAGGATTTTTATATATAAATGCTTATAACTGACACACCCCAAGAGATGACAGAAGAATTAACACAGAGATAGAGATGGAAAGGAATTTAAAATACTTAATATGGTAAAAAGGTTATTTTCTCTTTTTGAGGTGAATACTTTTTGTACATGGTCCATGCCAAAAACATAGATTAAAAAAAATTTGAAAATCTGTTTTGTATTCCACTGTGTCTTTCCCACCATTGTCAAAGTCAAAACTCTGACTAGTTCAAAAAAGACAACTTAGATAATGTCATCTTTCTGTACTCACGGCTGAAACTACCATTGGGTACACTTACAGGTGTAGAACTAGTCCTCCAAGCTATAACATAGTCCTCACCTCCAATGTAAGATCATGTGCTGGACAACAACAGGACACAGAACAGGACAACAGAACCTGTGGCGAAGAAATTGATCACAAATGATCAATGACATAAAAATAATATTGAACAATAGACTTCAGCATCAGTGTTGTTTCAATGGACTTTCTTTCTTCTATGAACATATTTGTTTTTGCAACATTAATATTATAGCATGAGGACCTTTTTAAAAAACGTTTCTGATTCAAATGTAAGCTTAATTTCTATTGAAACCCGATAAAAAGCTGCTGAACAGAAAACTGAAAAGAACTTTTTGATCGGTGCCACATTGACACAATTAGGTTTACATGATGTGAATTACACAGCCAACACAGAATTTAAGAACCTTCTGGTTCCCGCTTCAGTCAACCACCAGTTAAAACTAACAAATTCTCATGCATACCCTCTGCTATTTCTTTGCTCGACTCTGCAAAGAATAGGTCATTTCTGCACATATGGCATACTTGAACTTTTATTTTTGATGTTTTTAATGTGTTTTATATACCTACATATGCCTGACCCTGTATTTAAATGACATTGTTGTCATGTTTGTCTAATTTTTTATTTCTGTCTTTTACAAAAGCCCATAATGTCACGAAAATGAAAAATGCAGTAAAACTTTTTATTTTAATAGCAGAATATAATTTGCATTAAAGCCCTAGCCCTTTCCTTCTTTTATTTAAATGAATTCATTTAATTTCCTTTCCCTTTTCTCTTTCTAGTTTGACTCAGCTTTTTTTTTAAACTTTTGATATGCACTTGATTCTCTGTCAAAACTAAACCCCTGCTGATAAAATAATTAAAAGTTTCTACGGTGTTCAGCGCCACCTAGTGTCGTTAAATAAAACAGCACTTCAAGTATAGCTGTCCTACAAAATCCCTGAAGGACCGCTGACTCAATTCAGTTTGAAATATGTAATTATCCGATTAATATTCTAAATAAACACGCACCTTTCCATACACATTATACCGTATTGATGTATTTTCATCAATTGGTAATAATGTTGCATTTTGTTGTAGTCCCAGTCCCGAGTAACTGGTCGTCCATCTGCTCGCCTGATGATTATTAGTTGCTCCGGTTGTGGTTAGCGGTTGGCTAGTTAGCTACACTGGGTACCCGTCTGTGAGTTTGCTGAGAGCTGACAGCTAACATTTGTGTTTTATCCGTAGCTGAGTGCCGAAAACAATCGCCACGATGTTCGAGGAGGCTAGTGAAATGTTTGACAACATGTTTAAATCTTCGTTCCCCCTCACCTTCATTGTGTTTATCCCCGCGGTGCTGATCCTGGTGTCACCGCTCCCGGCCGAGGCGGCACATGAATTCACGGTGTATCGCATGCAGCAGTACGACCTGCAGGGGCAGCCGTACGGTAAGTCAGCTGGGTCTCTGTTTTATCACCCAGGGAAACATATAAGCACAACTGCATTAACCTGACCAGCAAATACTTCGGTCTCCAGCAGCTAACCGAAGTTAGCATTGTTGTCGTCTCCAGCTAAATGAAGTAACATGTCAATGACAGCATGCAGGGGAGCTAGCTGCTAATGTAGCTTAGCGTGCTAGTAGGCAGTGTCAAGCTAGCTCATTTCCTAGAAGCAAATCAGGATCATTAAGTTACTGCTTCAAATTTAAATCTGAGTGTCATTATTAAGTGTGCACGCCCTTAATACACTGCCATTTTCAGTATTACCCGTATTAATCAATACATCGTTAGAGTTGGATAAAAGGCATAACTTAACTTAAACGGGAAAGATAATAAACGATAATAGTTCACCCCTCTGCATAACAGTTTTATTATCATAAAATGATCAATTTGTAGATTGATTTGTGGGCTTTTTAAATAGTGTATAATCCTCTGAGTGACGTACGTGAGAATTGAGCTTTCTAGGGGCTGTAATGGAGCAGTGGATAAGACACATGGCTTTGGTGTAAGAGACCAGGGTTCAACTCCCCACTGTGACCCATCCACCAATGTGTCCCTGAGCAAGACACTTAACCCCTCACTGCTCCAGAGGCATGCGACCTCTGACATATATAGCAGTTGTAAATCAAGCGTGAGCTAAATGAATTAATGTAAATAGAGTAAAGAAACACCGACATGAAAAAAATAAAGGTTGGCAATAATCTGTAATATAGACAGTGAAACAAAGGGTTGAAATTCCAATGTAGATAACACACTGGTCAGAATTTTCAAAAGTAATAATAGCTATTTTTCAGACAAAATTGATGAAATATCCACCAGAATTGACAAATGTACACCAAACCTTTCTTAAGGTGTTTATAAAGTACTTGAGTGGGGTGTCAGCATCAGTTTGTCGATAAAGGGGCATTTGATCCAATTTAGTCTCTGTTTACCAGCTCTAGTGATCTAACAGCAAGATACATAAATCTACTCCTTTCATTTGACATTGTGGACAAGTGTCATTGTATCATATTTGATGGTCGGCGTGTCTTTGTACCCTCAGGTACCAGGAATGCCATCCTTAACACGGAGGCCCGTACTGTGGAGGCGGAGGTACTAAGTCGTCGCTGTGTCATCATGCGGCTGGCAGACTTCTCCTATGAAGAGTACCAGAAAGCCCTGCGCCAGTCAGCTGGGGCTGTGGTCATAATCTTGCCGAAGAATATGTCTGCTGTGCCCCAGGACATAGTGCAGGTAATAACATACTTTTAATGTCAGCCATCAGTGTCTTGAGCTTCGTCCCATTTCATCCTCTTCAACTGTTTCCACTCTGATTGTGTGTGATGTATAAAACTCTGCTGTCTTCTCTTCCTCCAAAAGAGAGATTTAAGTGATGCACTACTTGCCACTAAAGAGGATAAAGAACAGTACAGGGTGGTGATGCAATATAAAAGTGGTTTTGATCTACAGGTATACAATCCAGCAAAGAAAAATATGGCCGTCCACATTGTAGTTGTCAGTCACAAGGAGCATCCCTTAATTCTTTATTTTGAGGTTACTGAGCTGCGCCCTTCACCACAATCACACAGACAACCACAAGCTTATCTGTTTTGGGTTGAATCTGCTTGTGTTGCGTGCTCTGCTCAAGGGCACTGCAACAGTGGTAACAACAGAGGCAAGTATTGTTTCAACCCATAGTCCCATAGTTTACTTGACTGAACCATCCCTCTGACCAATATTATCCTTATTGTTTTAGTGTACAGTGTCCTTTCTTTTGTAACCCTTTACAGAGATTGAATGTTATCTCCTGAAGCACAGTGTGCAAGTTATGACTAATTTGACTTCCTGCTTTATGAGTGGGATCATTAATCTTTCTGAAAAGCAGAAGTAGTTGACATTTCATAAATTACTCATTTGGTTACATAACTAATTTCCGTTTTTGGTGAGTTATTGTAGAGACAGATTTTTGTATTTGTAACAGAAAAGCTCTCTCAAGTTGTAACTCTGTTTCATCCCTTACATTCCTCTTCAAACACGAGCACTACTGAACTTGCCGGGATGAAGGAATTAATTCAGATTTCAGTTGTAATCCAGCAGCATCTCATGCTAACAAATGCTTGTTCACCTCTGTTTGTCCTGTGCAGCAGTTCATGGAGCTGGAGCCGGAGATGTTGGCTACCGAGACCATCGTCCCCGTCTACTTTGCCATGGAGGACGATGAGCTGTTGTCCATCTACACCCAAACCCTGACCTCTTCCTCCTCACAGGGCGCCTTATCAGCAGCTGAAGGTAGAGAGTCAGCTCCTCTCCTCTAGACTGTACTTGCCGTTTGTCTACCTGTTTGTATTAAACACAGAAATGTAAGACATTTTTATGATTATAAAGTATGGTCTTCTACAGATAGGGAAGATTGCATGTGGGGGATGATTTCACTGAATGACCTGAAATTATACAGGTCACCAAATTCTAATTTTATGTTTTCTGATATTTTCTGCAGTGCTACTGCATACAGCCACTGCCAACGGCTTCCAGATGGTCACTAGTGGAGCACAGAGCAAAGCTGTCAGTGACTGGGCCATCACCAGTTTAGAGGTAAGGGGCCGAACCGTAATCTGAAGACAGCTGCGACTGAATCAATTGCTTGAAACACACAGACCTTCATGAAGTGGGACATTCATGTAACAAAACACATTCAGTCATGAGTGAGATTAGAAAGGCTTTACAAGGTGTTATTGTGAGTGAAGGTTGGACTAGCAGTTTGTCTGTACACAGAAACTAATTTACAAGAGGTTATTTACATTGCAGTTTGACTGAGCTTTGTTTTTTAAAAAGGGGTTTTCTAATGAGCCCTGCCTCCAAATTATCAGGGACCCACTTATGAGAAGCCTGAAGCTATGGCAGTCAGTCGAGTGTTAATAGTCTAGGGTGGTTTTGTGTGTTCTGCCTGCTGGGTTAGTGCCCACTGGTTGTTTCCAGCACTCATGTGGGTAAGCATAAATCCCTGAACAAAAATTTTTGTGTGGACTTAAAGCCGGGAATTTGAAACCTAGACTGACTTACACACACTATCTAGCCTGGTGGCCTGACAGGACTTAAAATTGCTCGATGCAAAGCTTTTCTTTCAGTGTTTCTCTCAAGGTCAAATTTGATTTATAAATATGAGCCGTCCACCCTCAACGCGGAGATAATTAATGCTCAGTGTGAGAGCATGTGAATCAAATGTTAATTCAGACTTTTACAGGAATCGGTTGACACTGTTTTCTGTCCCGTTGTTTTCCCGTAAGAGTTCATGAAGGGATTTGGACGGCTTTGATCGTTGTTTGAAGATAATTTTAGATCAAACAATTTGAGTCAGAAACGGGGCAGAACAAAGCAGAAGTGAAGTGTTAGTTCAGGACTTTCTAATCTGAGCTTTGTGTCAAAACCAGAAGGAAAAAGTGGTTTAGTCACACTGCAGTGGATTAGGAGACAGACGGAGGTTTTTCCTCAGATATGTGGTCAGGAGGTCGACTGACTGCAGCTCTGCCAGTATAATACACACAGTGCCATCACTTTAGCTATGCTAATGTTTAATGCTTAAGTTAATCTGTTTCTGCCTTATGTTTTATTTAACTTGTCTTTTTTGTCGTTTTTGTTCACCAGGGTCGTCTAGCTGGCGTTGGAGGAGAGGACCTGCCCACCATTGTCGTAGTTGCTCACTACGACTCCTTTGGTGTTGCACCAGTATGTTCACTGCGTCTTTGTTTCCTACAAATAAGCCCCGGAAATATTTTGTCAGAAAATATCTGTAGGTTTTGACAGCTTATTTTGTCCCCATGTTGATTCGTCAGACATTGTGTCTCTAAGCATATCAGTCCAAAAACTCAAACTTTATACAGTAATAATTCAGGACAGTAATGCCACACAACTGTGAGGGGAAACGAGAACATGCCAGGAAAGTAATATGACTCTGTGTGTTGTTTTTTTTCCAGTGGCTGTCGTACGGAGCAGACTCAAACGGTAGTGGAGTGTCAATGTTACTAGAGCTGGCTCGTCTCTTCTCGAAACTTTACACCTACAAGAGGACACACGCTGGGTGAGTAAAGATGCCAGCACTCACATTTAGACTGCTTTTGAGTTTTTTTGTGCCTCATTTTGTGCAGTTAAACAGTCACAAAAATCACAAATTCCTACTTTACGTACTTACGTCAACACTTCAGTGAAGTTCTGTTCTGCACACTCATGGTATGCATTGTGATGATGTAGCAGAAGTAGTATTGATTGCTGACCTGAGTGGTTCATTTGAACACAAGATAACGTCTATTTGTTATGTCTGTGACGTTTGTTATGGTTAGTGTCCTGCTCCAAATGCTTTGTGAGAACTGTACTGAACATTATCTGTGCACTCTGTGCTGGCAGTAAGAATCACATTGGATTGTGTTAAACTCTTAAAGCGGTCAATAATATGGTAAAGGCTCAGTCTTATGTCTAAATGTAGCTGAGCGGAAGGGCTCTTGTCTTACAGAGTGGTTAGAAGAGGAGTAATGGACTTTACTGTAAATTCTCTAAGACAAAGTCTTTTTTTAACAGTTCAAACTCTGCACTGCTCCCTTGATTTGCCTCATTTGAACATATGCCTTGTGATATGTTTCTCACACACTAACATTCACATATTACCACTGTAGCCTATGCATTCTTGTAGCACACATTCACCTTCATCAGGTTCCTCCAGGCTATATTTGACTCATTTGTGAATCATGTTGTGTTTTCAGGTACAACCTGCTGTTTTTTGTATCTGGTGGGGGGAAGTTTAACTACCAGGGCACCAAACGTTGGCTGGAGGACAATCTGGATCATACAGGTACTGTTCAGTAGTCTTACACAAACCAGCCTGAGGCAATTAATTAATTAATAGAACTAGTCCTAGTTGTTTCTCTGCATACAATATTTGGCCATATATCTGTGTTTATAAATGTCACAAGCCTTTTTTCCATATTTTATAATTAATTGTTTTATTATTTTATAATTATTTATTTTCTCCTTGACGTCCATACCTTTCCCTCCCTTTTTCCATAGACTCCAGTTTGCTACAGGACAACGTAGCCTTTGTATTGTGTCTGGACACTCTGGGGAACGGAGACTCTTTGCACCTCCATGTGTCCAAACCTCCTAAAGAGGGAACCCCTCAGTATTCTCTGCTCAAGGAGCTGGAGCTGGTAAGAACCCCAAGGCGATATACCAATGATCACTTCAATTACTGAATCTCTCAAGCTTGGATGGACAAAAACATGTGAGAACACGCTCTTATTTGGCAGCAGATGAATGGGTCTTAATAATCTCACAACCTATATAGAAATGCAAACGGCCATGCAAAGACAGCGTTATTACTTAACCCACAATATTTGTGGGTTGCAAACAAGTTTTTCTTAAAGAATACCAACGGAAACAGAGTTGTAACAATTAGTTGATTAAAAAACTGCATGTGTCAAACCCTGTTTCACAGTTGTCTTGGAGCTTATATCCATTTTTTCAATCAATAAAAGCTCTTTATTGATATAAGTTGCTTGAATCAATTTCACTCTACTTTAACTGTTAAACCCAGAGCATATGTATATTATAACCTAGAATTCAGGGTTATATTTCTGTCCCTCATTTCCTCTCAGGTGGTTGCTAGTCAGTACCCAGAGGTCAAGTTCTCCATGGTCCACAAGAAAATCAACCTGGCAGACGACATGCTGGCTTGGGAGCACGAACGCTTCGGGATCCGCCGCCTGCCGGCCTTCACATTGTCCCATTTGCCCTCCCACCGCCTGGCACAGCGCTCCAGCATCATGGACGTGCGGTCAGTGTCCCCCTCCTCTCGCCACGGAGCGGGAGAGCCCCCTGCTGGGTGGGTTAATTGCTGCAAGTCTCTGAATCAACGAAAGAAAAGAGTTTCCATCCTAGCTGCCAGTCCTTTTAATTCATGTCATCTGTGTTGCTATGGACCCGTCCCTCTACACCTCTTCTGACCCACCCAACTCTCTGTCACATCACGTTAAATCCCTTTGTAAACTTTTCATGGAAAGACAGGAGTTTTGTTACCAGTGCATAGATCACATCATTCACGACTGTTTTTATGCACTTTTGTCAGACGTGGAATGAGCGCGTGACATTTTGATGCCTTCTGAGTTTGGCAGTAACAGCTTTTTTTTGTCCTCTCTTTTCCACTCTCATTCTTTAATCTCATCCTGCTCCTGTAGCCATCCAGCTCCCTGTCACTCTGTTTGTTAGTAAACCATTCATATGGTCTGTGTCACTGTTTCACACTATCACTTGATTTTATATTTGCTCAGTTTTACTGCATTTCAGCCCAACTGAGTGGAAATGGATTCTCTGTGATCGGTTTCTCCTCTCTTCCTTCTTGCCCTTGCTGGTTTCCCTTCTGATGTTTCACTTTTCCATCTTCTCTAACTGTCTGCACACTTTTGTTTGTGTCTTACAGGCCTCATGTAGATGTGAAGAAACTCAACAGGAACACCAAGGTGGTGGCAGAGGCGCTGGCTAGGGTCATCTACAACCTCACTGAAAAGGTAAACTCACAGATAGAAAAAAATGCATTGACCCTAGATACTGTGTCTGCTTTCTGCCTGTGATGTGACATTTCTGTTCATGTACTCTGCTGCACAGGGGGCTCCTGGAGACCTGCAGATCTTCACTGAACAGATGGTAGGTCACTGAACTTTGCTGCCTTGAGTCTAATCCCCAGTAAGACCACCTCAGTGATGTAGGTTAAATCGTTTGCAGTTGAAGGTACTTTGTAATCATGTGAACTACAGCTGCAGAGTTAAGTCTCTGTGTGAAGAATAACAAACAAAGATTAAGCTTCATCCCCAGGAAAGGCTACAAACAGTTGCCAATCTGTTTTGGACACTGTTCAAATCTTCTCTTTCTGAAGAATAATTGTCTCCCATCATCTATTTCTAAATTAGTCCTCTTACATCAGGGTGTCCGTGGGGTAAATCAATTTTGCGATAACTAAGGCCATTAAAAAGTATTCAGTCTTAATCGCCATTTAGCAAGGTATTAAATTTTTAAGGTATTTTATTCAATGTGAAAATCCTGTTTGTCCAAACGTTTGTGTGCTAAAAGTGTATGTGAACGTATTTATTTATAATGTATAGCCAAAAATACTAGACGGGCAGAGAGTAGTGACTGTGTGAATCGATTCTGAAAAAACGAATGCCCCGTTCCTGAAAAACAAGAGCGAGATGCGCCACCAGCAGCTGAATCGGTAAGACAGAAGCCAACAGGGAGAATTCAAGGAGCGTGGTGTTTGGCTAACGTTAGCTGGCTTTTTAGCTAAATCGGTGCCTTTTATTAAAATACATTAAACTTTTCATAAAGCCGATGCTCTCGTTAATGTCACTTTTTTGGGAACAGATCAATCACAGCCTGGATAGAGCGGGATTTTAAGAGTTTGATGTGCTGCAACAAACTTTATAAATGTTGAACTTATTGTGCTGCAAAAAAGGTTATGATTATTGACGAGTTAGTAACCTGCCCAAGATTGGAGACTATCATGTAGCCTCCAGCATTTTTCTTGCACAAAGTTAATGAATAAAAAACAACCCTAAACTGAAACAGATGTAATTTGAATTAATATTATACTAGTGGTAAGTTATATACTATTATATGAAATTATAATGAATATAGTAACATAATGAATATATTAATATCAAACTTACATACATTACCTACATAACAACCTCCAATAACAAGCCTGTGCTACACAGCCTACACTACTTAGGTTATTCATCACTCAGTTTATTCTCTTCATCTTTGTTCCCTGCTGGCCTGTATAAATTTTGTTGTATTGATCAAGTGGCTGATTAAAGTTATCACACATTATCTGATTTAAACCAACTAAAACACAAAATTACACTGTTTCACATGATTTGCTGTAATGTTGCGTACATAAACGTCATAGCTTTTATAAGACAGCTGCTTTTCGCAGGACAGCTGACCAGGCCTTCACATAGAAAACATTTGGCCATGTTAAAGGCAACTGGGAAAGCTAGTGAATGCCTCAATTTTTAGGTGGCGTTACAACCTGATGACATATAGGCATAAAATGTTATTCCTTTTTAAAACTCAAAAATGTCCCTTTTAAAGGTGTGTGGCTGAAAAGGTCTTAAAAAGGTATTGAATTTTACTTAAAGATTCCTGTATATACCCTGCACATGTACATTTAGTACATTTGTTGTGAAATCTAACGGCAAAGCTTCCATGTTACTCCAAACTGTGCTCACGCCTGCACCACACACCTCTGTTGTAATGCAGTGTTTGTCTCTTGCCACGTCAGCAGGTTCAGGAGGAGCAGCTATCAGCGGTGGTGGACTGGCTCACAGCACAGCCCCGAGCTGCTCAGCTGGTGGACAAAGACAGCAGTGTAGTGTCCACTCTGGAGTATCACCTCGGACACTACCTTAAGGATGTCAAGAGACACTACGTCAAAGCTGACAAAAGGTAAAGGGAAGGATGGAGGCGGACAGAAAATAAATCAGCTCTAAAAAAAAAAACTAAAATAAAACCTGGGCTTGATCCTGCTGCCATCTAATGGCCACCTGTTGGAACATATGTGACACCTGTTACAAGAAATCCTGATGTCCTGTTAGGTAGGAATTTACAGTATCTCACAAAAGTGAGTACACCTCTTAAATTTTTTAAATATTTGATTAAATCTTTTCATGTGACAACACTGAAGAAATTACACTTCGCTACAATGTAAAGTAGTGAGTGTGCAGCTTTTATAACAGTGTAAATTAGCTGTCCCCTCAAAATAACACATCACACAGCCATTAATGTCTAAACCGCTGACAACAAAAGTGAGTACACCCCCTAAGAGCAAATGTCCAAATTGAGCTCAATGTGTCAATATTTTATATGGCCACCATTATTTGCCATCACTGACTTAAGCCTCTTGGGCAAAGAGTTCATCAGAGCTTCACAGGTTGCCACTGGAGTCCTCTTCCATTCCTCTATGACGGAGCTGGTGGATGTTAGAGACCTTGCGCTCCTCCACCTTCCGTTTGTGGATGCCCCACAGATGCTCAATAGGGTTTAGGTCTGGAGACATGCTCAGCTAGTGCATCACCTTTACCCTCAGCTTCTTTAGCTAAGCAGTTGGAGCTTATATCCATTTTTGTTGGAATACTGCCCTGCGGGCCAGTCTCCAAAGGGAGGGGATCGTGCTCTGCTTCAGTATGTCACAGTACATGATGGCATACATGGTTCCCTCAATGAACTGTAGCTCCCCAGTGACTGCAGCAGTCATGCAGTCCCAGACCATGACACTCCCACCACCATGCTTGACTGTAGGCAAGACACACTTGTGTTTGTACTCCTCACCTGGTTGCTGCCACACAGGCTTGACACCATTTGAACCACGTAAGTTTATCTTGCTCTTATGAGACCACAGGACATGGTTCCAGGAATCCATGTCCTTAGTCTGCTTTTCTTCAGCAAAATGTTTGCAGGCTTTCTTGTGCATCATCTTTAGAAGAGGCCTCCTTCTAGGACGACAGCCATGCA
>JAPMOB010220961.1:15720-26357 GCA_029875015.1 Lepomis gibbosus | reverse complement strand
AGTGCTGTCCAACAGCTGTCTGTGGACGTGTTGCTACAGTTAGTGTGAGTAAATACCGCATAATGCGTTTTTTAATCAACTGGCGTATCAATAACTAACCTGGCTAGTTGTAAACAAACAGCTGGCCGAGCGAGGTTGTAACCGGAACGCAGTCAACTCGGGTGTGACGTCATTCCCAGCTCCGACCTCCGAGGTAAATGGAACGCAGCAACAGCTGCATCCATCGCCCGATAAGAGTCTCACCGATAACGGCCCACCACTAGTGTGTGTATATATATATATATATATATATATATGTATATGTGTGTGTCTGACTGTCCGTCTGAGCACACATGAACAATCAATTTGAATTAACAATGCAAATTAAGACATTGTAATTAACTGCCTTGTATAATTAGTGCTTAGCTTAATTAGTTTGATAATTTTTGGGGGTGAGGGGTTCTCTGACAGTTACAGGTAAGAACATGGTAAGCAGTGTCAATGAGCATTAGTTATGTCTCAATTAACCTTATGTCACTGCGACTTCCTGCATGAAAGCCATATACCACATACAGCAGGGGACCATAAATAACAGTTTAAACAATGTATTAACTGCTACTAGTTTTGATGTTTATATATATTATTATTGTTATTATTATTATTATAATAAAACCTTTGTAAATGTTATGTGTAGCCTATGTGCTGTTATTGTTTACTGTGCATTAATTAGTTTCTACCTATTCATAGCTCCATGTGGCGGGAACCTGACGGGTCCTAGTGGGCTGATTCTGTCTCCAGACTATCCTGAACCATACCCCCATGGAAGGGAGTGTGACTGGAGAGTTGCTGTCACACAGGACTATGTCATCGCTCTTAGCTTCAACCAGTAAGTCTTAGTAGCAAACTAATAGCAACATGTGTGTTTGGACTTTGAAAGATATGTTTTTTTTGTGTAGAACTATTTTATACATAAGTACAGAATAAAATCACTGCTAGTGTCCATGCAGGTCCCTGTTACTTTGTATAATAAAATTAATTTAATTAATAAATTTATTAATTTTTAAATTATACCAGTAAAGTTGGTTCTTACCTTGTTAAAAATCATGTGTGGAGCAAATGTTTACGGGTTTTGTTTTTATTTTTATTACGCTTCTGTAACCAGGTTCAGCTTGGAGCCCAGTTATGACTTCTTACATATTTACGATGGGCCAGACTCGCTCAGCCCCTTGCTGGGTAGTTTCTATGGCACAGACGTTCCAGACCGCATTGAGAGCAGCTCCAACATGCTCTTCTTGGCTTTCCGCAGCGATGCTTCCCTCAGCAGCAATGGATTTGTGCTGCAGTACACAGGTGGGCACCTTTTTGGTTTGAGCAATTACTTGAAAAATACACAGTATTTGGCTAATTGGACAACAGTAGCAAACTAGCAAAAACTTGGATTTTACGTGTTTGTGTCTGCGTTTGAAAGAGCTTTTCATCGTCAGTTTTTTTCATCTCAACCGTCTTAAGATTCTAACCAAAACAGTGAATTTTAAATATGTGAGTCTTTATCCCCTAAACAATTCATGTTTTGAAATACTTCCTCTGGCAGAGTGAGAGTGGATTTACCCTCCCACCCTGCTGCTTATCGACCTTGCAGATTGTTTCTTTTTAACTTTCTACTGTGTGTTGTCCAAAGCGAGTGAGATTAGTGGTGTGAAAATTGCTTCAGAGAAAGAATGGGGTGTCTGTGCTGCAGCGTCCTGATCACCACCCTTCCGTTTGTGCCATGGTCTGCTAGGGCGTCATTATTGATCTGTACCTCCTCTAGTAGCCGGCTAACACAAAGAATTATGAAAATGAAAAGCCGACCGCATGTGTGCTTAAGTTCTTTTTGATCAGAGCGTTGCAGCTGCACAAAAGGCTTCTCATAAATTAGAGCAAACAACGTTTTGTTGTCTCACGGCTGAGCTGACCACAGCATGCTGTTTGGGAGACCCAGATTTATTTGCTCACACGAGGTGTTCTGTGCCGCGCACATGGTGCCGAATGATCACAGACATCCTTGAAAGATGGCCCGTTGGTTTAAGGATAGCACAACACATGCTGTGTTTTCTGCATCTGTGTTTCAGACTCACAGGGGAATGCTTCACTGCCTGTATGTTTAAGCCTTTTTCCTAACAAATATACAGACGCTGAACACGCTCTAAATTAGACAGGGCATCTTCGTTAAGGGCTTTGCTTGAGAGAACAGTGTTAAATCTTCCTAAATCTTCCTGCCTCAATTAGAGCTGTTTAAGGTATCAGACGTTTAACCAATTCCAGATCGACTCTGAGCTCTTTGTTTCTCGGCTGGTGTTCAGATGGGATTTGATCTATATAACCAATTCAGTTGATTTCAGAACACTACCTGTGTACGCAATGCAGCTCTGTGAATCATTTGCAAATAGTACATAAATGGGGTGAAGCAAAGTGTTTTGGTAAGACAATGTCACAGAGCCTACCCCTTAACTCACTCCCAGCAATATTTACTGCAGTGTGTGATATTTTATGGCCAATCTGGTAGAGCAGATGGACCCAGTGTGTGGCTCAGAAAAAACTCCCTCTGCCCACTTGCAATTCTCCACACTAATGAACCATAACCAAATAATACATAAATTACCTCCTCAGTTTCAGACAAACAACATGGCACAAAAGCATGTTTGGCTGTGGGTTTGGGTCTGTTTGGTGAGGAAGCAGCAAGTTGACGAGTTGGCCCAGCTAGTATTTGGTCAGCCCGCCACTGAAAATTGCATTACAAAATCTGCCTGAGGTGCCGTCAGCCTCTTCACCAGGCAATCGTCATGTCTTTCTGTTTCCATGTCTCTGGCCATGTTCTGATTAGGCTCTCCAAGAAAATATGTGGACAGAAACTTTCCATGCCTAAGCCACATTTGAATAACACATAGACACAGACATGGACTCACTTCACATCAGTTAAACTCCTTTGAGTATTTTCCAAAACAAATGATGCCACTTGTCCATTTTCTCTCACACTTACTAATGTCCCAGGACAAGGGTTGTTAAATCGGCCGTCTTCATTGCGCTGACCTCACCACTAGCTTGTGTCCAGGACTAGTCCACACCTAATTCCTGCTACATCCATCACGCCTTCTGCTGTCTCCTACCAGGTGTGCTGGTTTAATGGAGGAAGCGACGAGGAAAGGTTCAGGTCTAAATCAGCCCAAGAAAGGGCTCGACCTGTCTAGAAAAGTTCCCTGGGTGACAGACGGACCACATTGCTGGCCCCAGCACTCTGTTCAGCCATGAAGGGCAGCCTCTTGTCTGGTCAGCAGGTCCCCTGCTTTCAGCTTAGAAACTAGGCATTTATCCAAGGCAATACATGTATATTTTCATATCAATAAATCGTTAGATATTTAGTTAGACATAGACATTTTTATAATTACTGTACACAGTATGCTTGTTTTATAGAACAAAAGCAATTTGCAAGATACACAACAGGAGGAGGTCGTTGCTCATAGTGGAAATTCAACCCTTTTCTAAATGGCAGATGGTGGAGCAAGAAAAAAAGAAATGCAAAAATCACCCCAAACATGTTGGCCCTTTTCATTTGAAGTTAAATAAACACAGACAAGTAGTTTCCGGGAAGTTAACATTATCAGCTCTGAGGCAGATAACAATATGTCTTTTGTAAATTCCACTGGCATGAGAAAGAACTAGAGGAGTCTTCTTTATTAGCATCCCAAATGAACGTTACAAATAGATGCCTTTAAAAGATGAGTATTGTTGAAGTTGTTTCCTATTTAAATATTTCTAACTAGCTGAAATAGTTAAGACACTGAATTGTAAGTGGAGGTTTTCCTAACAAAAGGAAAACATTGGACTAACCTTCCATTTTGTATATGCGTGTGTGTGTGTGTGTGTGTGTGTGTGTGTGTGAAGTTTCCAAATATTGAAGTTTGCTGTGAGAGTGGACTGTATTTAAGATTGAACTAAATTGTGTTGGGCGTTCTTTCCTATGTTGATTTTAGCTGTAAGGGTGTGAAGTGTGCCAAATTGACAGGCCTCCTCTCACATGCACATTTTCCACCAAAGAACAATGTGATGGTAGATTGAGTAAGACATCTTTCTTACGACCTCAGGAGTGGTGATTGATATGTGGTGAGATACTGTGTGTGTGTGTGTGTGTGTGTGTGTGTGTGTGTGTGTGTGTGCGTGTGTGTGTGCGTGTGTGCGCGAGCAAGTGGGTTGAGGGTAAGTGTGTGTGTGTGTGTGTGTGTGTTTGTCAGAGAAAGCTTGCGTATGTGCATTTTCTTCTCTAGTTGACTGCACAGTGAAGCGTTGTGTGAGAGGCGGTTGTGTGCAGTCAGCAGACCTTGGGCCAGAGCAACGCCACTCTCAATCAGCTGCCTGTCTGTCTCCATAGCCATACATACCTCCAGCAGCCACAGATGAAAGGGCACCATCAAGGGCTAGAGAGAACAGTGGCCGTCAGCGAGATATATTTACTAAAAGAAGAAATCACAGAGTAGCGGGAAAAAGGGAACAAGTAACGGAAGTAAGAAATCTGAGAATATAAGGAACCTTAGGCGGAAAACTATTTCTATTCCAGTGTCATCGCTGCAGCTTGATGCAAAAGTCCTTTTATTGAATACCGACACACATTCCCTTCTGTCGCTGATTTTCCACCGTGTTACCTCTCTCCACAGAGAACCCCAGGGAGTCTTGCTTCGAGCCAGGCCTGGTGCGCAATGGGACGCGGGTGGGCGCCGACCTCAAGCTGGGCTCCACTGTCACCTACCACTGCGACAGTGGCTACACACTAGAGGGAGACCCAACCCTCACTTGCATCATGGGGGGAGACGGCAAGCCAAGCTGGAACAAACCCAAACCCATCTGCATTGGTAAACACTGACATCTGGAGACAGTTGTTAGGAACACAAACCACATCAGTGCTTATAGATTTATCACATGTAAACATGCATTTCTGATTATGTGTTTTTTACAAAGCTGTGTCCTACAGGTATACGTGTAGAGCTGTGTGGGTTTTGCTAATGTTAATAGAAGTGAGGGTGTAGCTTTAATTTAATCTGCAGTTTGAAGTGAGCTTCTTATTTGCATATCTGTTCCGCACATTCACCACAAAACCTTTGTCAGCCTGGCTGTTCTCTGACATTCCCACGACATGACTAACACACACTGTGCATAGTCCCCTGGAAAGCTGGTAAAAGATCCCAGGCGTCGCCGAATCACGCTCTCACAGTGTGAAGCCTTCGTTATATGTCAGGTGGAATGCATGTTTAAACCCCGTGCATTTTCCACAAACAAAAAACCCATTCACATACATGGGACCAGCACTTGCTCAAAGATACAAGCATGCGCAGAGCATTTTTAGGGGCTTTAAGCAAGAGAGGAGATTCGGGCCTCATCTCGCCCAGGCTAACCCAGAGGGACACTTGGAAAACATTGCAATTTCACTGTGGCAAACACCAGGGACATCGTCCACCCAAACCCCAATCAGACAAGAAAAGTAATTTAGGAGTAATGGAACAGAGGGGATGGAAAAGCAGGAGGTAGAGGAGAGAAATGGAATCTTACACTATTAGCTTTACACCTTCCTTCTCTGTCTGCCCTGTCTCTTCATGTCTCATCTCTGTCCATCTCTCTAGCTCCATGTGGTGGACAGTACTCAGGTTTGGAGGGAGTGGTCTTGTCTCCTGGTTACCCTGGCAACTACAGCAGTGCACGAACCTGTCTGTACTCTGTGATGGTGCCCCAGGATTACGGTACGCCAAGGAAGAGCACTGTGTTTCTACCAGATTTTTTAATTGTGTATTTTTGTGTGTGCCTGCAAGTGTGTATAGGTGGCTAATTATGTGTGTGTAATTAAGATGCAATTATTCTATACTGCACAAAATGCCCTTATCAGCCTCAAACTGAGTGCCTCACTCAATTCTACATATTCTTTCATTGTAGAAACTAATGAAAGTAAGAAGAAAACAGCTGAGCATTTATTTCATTTTTTCTACACACAGTAAAATCACACATTGATTGATAGTTCCCATCTGTCTCATTGTTATACACATATTTTCATGTTTCTTTGGTAGGGCAGTTTAATCACTATCTTACACATTGGGCATACACTATGTCTGTCTCAGACAGACAGACACACACACACACCAAAAATAATTGGTGTCCAGTAGATTCAGAGTTCTTGGAGTTTCACTACTTTTTGGCATTTCCATCTTAAAGGTCACAGCTTGCCTCCAATATGTGATCTGATACTGTAGGAGCAGCAAATTATTCAGAATGCAAAACAGTGCAAAAGTGTGACACAGCTCAAACAAGCAAACATGTTTTACTTACATGCCCACGATGTCTCTCTGCTTCATTTTCTGTCTGCCTTTCTCTCTTTTTGGCTCCCGCTTGATTTTGTCTTCCCTCTGGCTCTTTAATGAGTTATCAGCATCAAGCCTCTCAAAGGGAAAGCTCAAGTCCTATCATTGTTAAATTACACCAAACAGCAGCAGCTGGCATGTGTTTGGCTTTAGGGTACTTCACCCCAGTCTTTTGAATGTCGAAGTCATGACGCCCATTCAGAGGTCCGGTGCTGCTCCAAAATGACTGGGCACCCATCCTTCTTGGATCCTGTCGGGAACATATTTCACTCATTGAAGTCAAAGTGAGAGAGGAAATTGATATAATTAAAGTCCACATTTGCATTTTCCTGGAAAATGACAGTGAGGCCCAAGGCAACACACTTTGTCGTGCAGAGCCAAAATTGCTCTTGCCTCCATTCTTGCCGCTTCTCATTAGGCTGATACACCAGCTCTAATGATAGGCTATTTTCTACAATGCAGTGGACAGGGTGGGTGTCAATGCAACCACTAGCTTCTCTTATCATGGTTACAGATGAAGAGGATGTATGAATAAAGGAAACCACTGAACTTGAGCAGGAGGAAGCAGAAGCTGAGTCATATTGAACAAGTGTAACTTAGAGAATAAGGTCCTACCATGACACCTAATGGAAAGCACTAGTCCTCTGTCCTCTCCCTCGCTCCTTCATCCTCTTCATCTTTCTCTTTAACCTGCAATATTCGCAACACGTAAACTAGACATAGATTAGATGTGAAAGGGCTGAATATATTCAGGCAATATCAGTAGAAAGGGTTGTAATGAGTTGAAAGGATGAAAGCTTCATAGTGGAGCTTTAGCTGCACATTGTGCAACAGATTGGCTGTCATTGGCAAAGCCTTTCATGTACTGACAAGCCATCAAGCCCAGACAGGATTGCTGATCTAGTCGTGTAATATCATTTTTTGGTTGTGTTGTCATAACTGGCGGTATTATCCACCTCGCTTTAAAGAAGACACTTTGATTGAAAGTGGTGTTGATAATATTCTTTTGAATGTGGATGCTACAGAGTACTTTTCATGGATTCTCTGTGTCATTTCAAATGGATTTTGGAGTTTCAGCGTGACTGTGATGCAATGACTAATTTTAGCTAATTTCTATTTCTTCTGATGTCAATTTTCTGTTCATATTTGTCTTTTTCAGTGGTCTTCAGTCAGTTTGCCTTCTTCCAGACAGCTCTAAATGACATTGTGGAGGTTTATGATGGGGCAACACAGCACTCCCGAGTTCTCAGCTCCCTTTCTGGAGCGCACACAGGTAAAAAAGCACACATTCAGATGCCTGCATGCATTCACAATGAGGTACCTGCTTTCAGCAGTTATCAAACTTTTGAAAATAGAAGCTATTTACAAGACATGACTAATACACACTTGCACAGCTTTAGTTTCATATTCAGCACCAGCATGTAACAAGCGATTTGACAATTTGATCTCATGGCCTTTATTTTTGGACATGATACTGGGCTAAATAAAATTATTGTTGTTTTAGCCTTATCCCTTTCATAAGGAACCATTTAAATTCAGGGACAAATTGCTGACACAGGCAGAGCGGCTGTGGTTGCAGGTGGGCTGCAGTGAGCTGTAAAACAATTCAACAGTGACAAAAACAACTTAAAGAGTCACAGGGATAAGATATCAGCAGACAGGCTCAAGAAGACTTGCATGCACGTACACCTGCATTGGTATTACACTAACACACATGTCAACTTTCAGGATATATGCAGTTATATAGGCAAACACTTGCACTCACATACACACACACACACACACTGACACACACAAACACTGTGTGTGCTGGATTAAAACAGGGGAATGAAATAGGGATTACTGACTCCCGTCAAGAAAAATAACTCCTTTTTTACATTAAAAATGAAACAAAAACACCCACTCAAATCTGCCTTAACATTACCACAACTGTCATAATATAGAGAATTATAACCTTAAACCATGGGTATTACATTAATCATTTTGTTTTTAACTTTTCTGCTTGCATTTGTATTAAGGGTCTCAGTCTAAATCCTTGCCAAGGTTATAGGGTTATAAGGCTAAAATGGGAAGTTCAAGGATAATTGATGATTATTTTTGCAAAACAAACCGTAAAATTGATTGCAAAATCGTATTGTTAAATTGCAGATGCATGGATGTGATGAATGCCACAACTGTGTTGATGGGCTCCAAAATAAATAACTTGACTAGGGGATTTCTGACCTTTCAAGAGGGTGCGAGTGAAAAGGTGTGTGAGTTCAGGGGAACTCTCCATCTCAGCCTGCCCTGGCCCCGTGGCTTGACAAAAGCAAAATGATTACTTTGGTTTGTGTCCAGGGCAGCCTCAGAAAATCCAGTTTACAGCTCAATAAACAGGACGCAATATTAACTGCGGACTCCTGGCGGCAGGTTCACAGCGCTCTCTAACCAGGCATGGCCGAGCAGAGCTGACAGAATTTGGCAAGGAAAGGGAGACTGTTAGACCACACAGACGGTGTAGTTGAAGAACTAGTGCGCGCATAACTAGCATGAGTTAAGCATAATCCAGAAGTCATGTTGACTATATGTGGAAGTCACGTTGTCACTGATGTGCATTGTTTTATGTGGCGTGTACCTGCATCTACAGATAACCTTATACTCATAAATCAAAGGACATACATATCTACAAGCTTATTAACCAAGAAATTCAGCAATACAGTCTAAATATAAAATCTGTCATTATGTGTGTAAAGATATAGTCAGGTAATGAGTATTTTAGTGGTTGGCAGGGTATTATTTGTCAAGCATGGTAAAGCACAGTAATCAAAACATGATGCGAGCATGCATTAAACTAGTCAGTATAGCATTCAACAGTATGTTTGTATTACTGTCATGTCTTCTGAGACAAATCTCTCTTTTTGAGAAGAAAAGGCAATGATGGTGAATTATGAGGGGCAGGGGTGACAAACAGAGTCAAGACAGGAAAGGGAGAGTTGAACAAGTGAATGATAAAAGGTAGGAATTAGAAAAGAAAAAGAGACAGCATGTAGGCAGAGAGGAGAAATAAGTGAATCAATAAATCAAGGAAACTTATCTAAATGCTAAATTTTGATTTTATTTCTTAAATAAAAAGACTTCACTCTCTTGGCCTCTCATTTTAAATGTGACTAGGGAATCCATTTTAATTCAACTACATTTAAGTTTGACCACTTTTAAAGCTAATATGCATTTGCAACTTTTGCTTCACTGTAAGGTTGTGGCTGAATAAATGCAAAATGAATGTCCCATAAATAAACCAGTTTGAGTTGTGGTTTAACAGCTGGAGCGTTAATCTCTGGCATTCTTCCCCTTGACTGCTTTATCTGAACCCGTCCACACCAACAACCGCCACTGACTTTTGATTATTGTCTTCCAGCCAAAGTCATATCTGTCCTTGTAAGTCTTTAATATGCTAACGTAGAGGATAATTTTAAGGGCAAAGTGGTAGGACTGGAATGTGGCCAGAGGCTTGATAAGTTACATGCTGACATATGTTTGATCTGTCTGGATGAATACCTGCCGAGCACAGCAAATTATGAAACACTGTCACCATGATAGCACGCAGGAAGGGCTTCCTGTAATAAACTACCCAGCATGCCTTGGGGATCATACAGTGGAACCTGAACAGTCATGGTTATGACGCATTAACAAACTGTACCGTTGGAAATATCTCAGGGCATTGCACTTACAGGCACAGAACATACACGTACATTGACGTACACACACACACATGCAGACACACAGATGTTGCCTCTGGGGTTAAGCACGTATGCCTCCTACTACAGTGTGACAGCAAGCAGACACAGAGTAATGAGATCGACTGCAGAGAGCCAGTCAGCTGTACACTGAGAGAAAGGCAGAGACAGAGATACTCACACTTTGTAACATGTTTTCCGTCAAGTCAACAAATGGTTTTCCACCACAGTAGATACATCATGGGGGTTTTCCTTGTGTTTAATTACACTGTAAGCTGATGAGTATAGCAGGCAATTAAATCAGTAATATCAGTGATAAAATATCCTCTGTCTAAGGATTGGATTTATTGTCAGATATTTTAAATTTTGGCACAGATAAATGTCTGTATTGTAGTCCGTAATGCAATGTTTAGTTTATGTATAACGGAATCAAATGGAAGCAAAAACTGTATCTCATTATACAACCCTGAGTTGCATAATAACAAATACATCTATCTTGTATATATTAGAGAAGACCTCACAAAATACCTCACATTTCAGTTAAAAAACTAATGTCATATACAAAGAC
>JAPMOB010220961.1:5398-15709 GCA_029875015.1 Lepomis gibbosus | reverse complement strand
CAAATGAAGGCACAAAAATGTTTTCAGATGCCAAATACAACAAAAACGGACCATATTTGCTGTTAAGAAAACCTGAGAGCAAAATGACAAAAGCTCAGTCACCCTTGGTCTTGTTTTGACAGATGGACATCCACTAAGCCCTGATTAGGTGACCTGAGAGTCCTGCCTGTATAGTGTGCTATTAAGACTCCCTTAATGTAAGCAGGAGCTTGATTATGGAGAGCCTTACACTGCAGGTGATAAACTCAACCTTGAATTTTATTCTGTATTTCACACGCATCCAGTAAGGTAAAGCCAGGGGAGGTGGAATTTCTGCAGCTGGTTCTACAGCACTTAGGAGTTTTGCTGCACCATTTTAAACCAGCTGCACATTCTTCAGTAATGATTTGTTAATTGTGGATGTGTACAGAGAGTTACAATAGTCCAACCGGGACAAGTCAAAGAAATGCACTGTGAATTAGAAATATTTCTAAAAACAAGAACTTGACAGTGAGCTGACATGTTGTTTAATGCCCATATGCTGATCAAAAGTAGCTTCTAAGCTCCTAGAACATGACTTGACAAACTGTATTCAGCCGAACCTGACAGGATGCTATCATGGATCAACATCTTCCATTTAGTGACAAGGAACTGAAGAAAAGTGTTTGCTTTCTAGTAAGAACAGTTGATAAGCTAGTCCTGTATGGAAGTAAAATATTAACATAATCCTATTAATAGCAATTTGTATTTGCATATTACAGTGTGCTCAATAATCCTTATAAAGCCTCACAAACATGTTATATTTTCATCACAGTAGGTCATTCTGTGAAAGTCTAACACCTAGCACTGCTCTAGTCTAAACAGCAGATTTTCCCTGAGCTCAGATATCTACACACTGATTTTTCGCACTTTTCCTTCAATGCACAGACAAAGCCTATAAATATATCCACATTCAGAGACTTGGAGTATGTCCTCTTTCACACAATCATTGGCAGATTTCCTAACACTTGCATTTTTGAAGTTTCATGCTGGACACACAGATTGAGTCCCTAAAATAGTCAGTAATATTCACATTTAAATTATATTACTAGATGGATGCAGGATGTCTTATTTAACTGCATAGGTGATAACATGGTACTAATTTAGCTAGAAACAAAAACCCACACAAATATAAAACTGAACATTACAAGCTGTGTGTCTTTAACTGCTCTCCATCTCAGGCGAGTCGTTGCCATTAGCAACCTCCAACCAAATCCTGATCCGCTTCACTTCCAAAGGCCAATCCAGCTCTAGAGGATTCCACCTGGTCTACCAGGGTAAGTGTGTAACACAAATGCACACAAACAAATCCTCCTGCCTTGTTTCTTTTTGATTCCCTTTACAGCCGCACTTCCCCTCCATAATAGATGACTTGCTGCGTGATTTCCAAAGGATTCACCTTGAGCCAGTGTTTGAGCTGTTATGTGCTTTTGTGGGTGTCGGCAGAAGGGTGTGCTCTGGAGCATTAACACTGTAAAAGTGTAGCAGGCTGTTGAAAAGGTTGTGCTTAAACTCCCATGTTCTTCTATTCCCCTAGGAGGGACTTTTCTCTTGAATTGTTATTTTCCTTAAACAATGCACTGTACCAGAAATGACATTTGCTGCAGATATCCCAAGGTGATGGCAGTTTAATGAATAAATAATTCTTTTTTTTTGTAGTTTATTGTAACTAACCTGAAGGAACCACAAGGCAAAGAGAAGCTGAATACCATAGTGACTGAATGAATGACACCCGTTGTAACAAATTACTCCATTGAATCACTATTGAATTAGAGATTCTTAGATATAACTAATTATAATATTTATCAGGTAATGATGGCTACTCACTTTAAATCAACAACAGTCACTTGTAATCACCTTGTTTTTCTGTTTCTCTAAAGCTGTGCCACGGACCAGTGCCACCCAGTGCAGTTCAGTCCCTGAACCCCGAAATGGCCGGCGTATGGGTAACAACTTCGCTGTTGGCGCTGTGATTCGTTTTGAGTGCAGCCCAGGTTACATGCTGGAGGGATCGAGTGCCATTGAATGTCTGACAGTGCCCAATGCCCTGGCACAGTGGAACAGCTCCATACCCAGCTGTATAGGTAAGACATGAATACTCAAATACAGACAACAAGCAGTCTGAAACACAGGCTCCTACACTTATTGTAGACTTAACAGTCTACAGTCAATCTGGGTGTGTTTTTTTGTTTGTTTATTTTCCTTTCGTCATTGGTTCATGTCTTTATTTCTTTCTTTCTTTCGTTTTTTTCTTTCCATCCCTCCGTTTGTCTCTGTGTCTCTCCCACTTGTTCCTTGAGTGTCAAACACTCGTTACTCTGGCACAGATGTGGGCTGCCAGCCATTGCCTGTAGCGATACAGCGAGATTCAGCCACGCAGCGCACAGGCGGCAGGCACTGCTGAGGGTCACAAATACACACAGATGTACACACGCGCTCACATGGAGCCATCCTCTTGTATATACAAAGTCACACTCACACACACACACACACACACACACTACATACAGCTGTAGCAGATGCTCGTATGCTGTCACCAGATGTGTAAATGTGCAGAACAAGCTGGGCGGACAGTGTTGTGCACGTGTTTGTGTGTGAATGTGTGTGTGCTTGCATGGCCAGGTGGATCAGACACAGTGTGTAGTCACAAAGTGCATTTGCATTCTAGTTGGGATTTAATGATTTCACTTTAGTGAGTCCTAAAATGTGACATTTCTAAAACAAACAGAAAATGCACAAAATGAAGATAATTTGACTAATATTTTTTTTAATAAACTATATTATTATGATTTTCTTTTTCTTATTTGTTGTGTGATCTCTCTCCTGTTTGTAATATTGACACACTTTTGGAGAAAATTCCTTAATCCCACTGGCAGAATCACATCTATATTTGAGGATTAGATTAAGGTTTAAGGAGGAAGATTAATATTAACATATTTTTAATAAGCATTTCAGTGTGCAAATTTATGCTTGCTTTTATGTAAATACCTAATCACACTTTCCCTGCGTCTGTGTACATCCGGTCTGTATATGATCCATTTGGTTCACTGCTGATATGAATTTTCACCCCTGTCCTTTTTCCCTGCAGTTCCGTGTGGAGGCAATCTGACCCTTCGAACTGGCACCATCTTATCTCCTGGCTTTCCTGAGCCTTACCTCAACAGTCTTAACTGCGTCTGGAAGATCACTGTTCCTGAAGGATCAGGAATCCAGGTTTGTATAATAGCATTTCTATCTGGCATCCAGCTGACAGAATTGTAATAATCAGATGAATTAAAATGAAAATCAGAGACAGATTCTGCTTGGTTAACAAGAGTGTTAATACGTTAACACACACTCTGGATCATCCCAGATCCAAGCCCATATTTCCAATCCACAAGCAACCCAAGGAAGTAATGCTCTAATAGCAGTCCACCAATATTGAAAGGCAGGATACTAGTTCATGGAGAACAAGTGTGGCAAAGTGTTTACTGTTAAGATCAAAGTCAGATGTTACAGTTACAGATGTGTAAAACAGTACACAGCATCTAGATATGAAAAGCAAGCAGTGTTAATAATAATAATGCATTTCATAATACAAAAAATAATAGACTAACAGGCATGCATTAATCAGATTTTACAACAGTTCACTCTCCATTAGTGAAAATTCTGAGGCTGAGCTTCAGTGACTTAACTGTTTACTTAAAAACATTTTGAGTAATGCCTTTTAAAATGGTCTCTGGTCGGACACTTAAAGGAATTAACAGATTTTATTTACCTGTAGCTTTAACAGCCCTGCATAGTCTTGACAAGCTCCTGTGTGGTGATATCTTTTCAGCTTACCTAGGGCTAATTAACAGTGCTACCCACAGTATATCAAGGTATAGCATTTATAGTTCTCAGGGTACAGGAGATCTGCTAAATGATAGTCTATAGACTTTACAGAGGCTTAGAATTTAATTTGGCAGATCACTATACCAGAAACTTAAGATTGCACAACCTCAAATAAATGTGTATATAATTGTCTCTTCAATTACTTTGCTTTTCTTTCTTGGGAGTTAATTCAGTTTGCATATTCTTATTCTTTGATGCGTGTGTGATGGAACTCCATCAGGAACCTGGGCAAGGTCCCCATGGATCTGCCTGAAGGAAAGTTTTTAGACTTATGCTTTAGCCTCTGTGGCTAATGACCTCAGTGCCATCCCTCAGCTATTACCTCCTCTACCACCGCTGACTGTCCTTGCAGGTCAAATACACAAGATGGCCCACAGGCACACTAGCATGCTGCACTACACACTAATCGCAGAAGCTTGGAAGTGAAATAGACCAAGAGTAAGAACGGAGATGGCTGTATGCACACCCTCACACCCTGTAATAACTGTAGAGGGTTTCTTCTGTGTCTATACTCTCTGCGACTGAATCTTCCTCATCCCTAGTATTCCTGCTCCACTTCATCTCTTTCACACCTTCACCCTCTTTCTGTCCGTCTTTCTCACTGTTACTCCCCTTCTACCAGCTAGCAGAGACACATTAGATTGGAGTGTCACGATCCAGAATAGAACTTAAAGGAGCGAGGTGCCTTGACGGCACATTTGCTGTAGCCCCCAAATGAAAGATCAATCTGTGATCTGCGTCGTCTCCCCGGGCTTCGCTAGAGACCCCACCGCCTCTTTAATTGGCTCGTATCCGATCTATAACTATCAGAGACAGAGGAGAGGGCAGACAAATGGATGTGAGAAGGAACAGACAGTGGGGCTTGGAAAGAATGAAGGAGAAATGGATGAGTTTGAGCTAAAGACGGAGGATGGAACAGTGTAGCCCCCTTTCACTCATTCACTTGCATTTGTAGACATTTTGCATATTATGGGTAAGCCTACCACTCCAGTGGTCCTTCCTTCAACCTGCATTCTGAGAATCCAGAATGCTCTTCTCTTGTATATACAGGAGTAGTTTTTCTTTTCTCAGTGGCAAGCACTTCATGGCTTTAATGATTCAGTTTTTCACACTTTAATTAATTTAAACATTTCAAAAAGAAAGATTGTGATTGAGTACAAATGGGAGAACTGAAAGTGATGGGCTTTTAGGATGTTTTCATTTTGACAAGGAGTTCACTGTGTCAGGGCTACTCTTAAGTTTTAGTTCTTAACTGTGTCCCCTTTTCAAATACACCTTTTTATGTTGTTTTCCACTCATTAATCTTCAACCTTTCAACCTCATTTTTGATTTCTCTACACCTAACCCTACCGTTTTTGCTCTGCTGCCTTTATCTCATCCTTTTCTTCTTCTTTTTTTCCCTTTTCACTAATTGTGTCCATCTTCCACCCCTCTTTCTGTCTTTTCCTTCCCTGTCTCAGATCCAGGTAATCAGTTTTGTCACAGAGCAGAACTGGGACTCGCTGGAGGTGTTTGACGGAGGAGACAACACTGACACCATGCTTGGCAGCTTCTCAGGTATGTGCTTTACATGTGTTTTATTCCCACCTCAACGCATTAAAAACTGACATAAAACAAAATTTAAAATCACTCATCAATACCTGCCAAAATAATTGTCCAAGGAATGTAATAGTCTCATCAGTTTTCACAGAGCAGCATATGATCTACACATACTTTTATTTGTTAGCCAACACATACCGTACTAAAAATAGGGGCCCTCATTTGGCACAGTTGGCATTGTAACTGTAAAGAGAATGTAAAGGCAGCGGTTGTAGTCATAGGAAATTTTCAGAATTAAAATCTGTTTGGGCTTCCCCAGGTAAAATCTTCGTACATTTCTACAAAGGTTAGCCTTCTCTGTGTGGAGTTGAAGAGAACGATTGTTTACAGTATCTATTACTGTGCTACTCCCGTCATAGTGAGGATACAGCAGCAGGGAATTCTCCTTTTGTTTGTGCTTGGAACACGACCAAAAGTAAATGTTAGATGTACCCTGAAGTAAAGAGATGAAAGAGAAATGCCAGGCTCACAAATTTGAGTTATTAAACGAGCAGTTTTAGGTCATGCAGAATCTTTAGAACATGTTTTATTGTGTGATGTTTTTTTTTCTTTTTGAAAGTTTTTTTGTTGTTGTTGTTTAGATTTTTTTATTATCCGCTGATAACATAACCAAGCACTGGAAGAAACAAGCGCATCTGCTCTTTGTTTTGTTAAAAGCGAGTAGATCACACTATTACGCACACGCTTCCCCAAATAACCTAATGCCTAAATCGGCAGATGTAAAAAGAACAAGCTTTTCAGCTGTTTGCCAGTATACAGTTAGTTATGGTCGACCTATGAAGGAGATAGCATTGCTAAACTCCACTATTAATCTTCTCCCCAAGGCACCACGGTCCCAGCTCTCCTCAACAGTACCTCCAACCAACTCTACCTCCACTTTTTCTCTGATATTAGTGTGTCTGCAGCTGGATTCAGGCTGGAATACAAAAGTAAGTGTTTACACCACTTGATGTAAAGTTCCAACACCCTGAGTACACATTTTATCTTGCTGGTTGTCTTTCTCCCCAGGGTCAGATGTTTCTCCTGCAGTGTTTTAGTCGCATTTTGCTTTATACTCATTTTATATCCTGTGTAATTATTCGATAGCCTTTCTTTTTTTTCTGTCCCTGTCGTCCTTTTTTTTAATCTATTTTTATTCCCCTCAGCGGTGTCTTTGACCAACTGTCCAGAACCTGTGGTTCCCATGAACGGCATCAAGGTTGGGGAGCGTCTTCAGATGAATAATGTGGTGTCTTTCCAATGTGAACCTGGATATACTCTACAGGTAACATCGCCTAGCGTCAGATATGGTTCAGTCATAAATGACCATGAAACCACGTAGATGCTTATCCTTTTTCTTGCCCTTTCATCATTGTCATCAGTGAAGCCGGTGCTGACTGGATGGAATGTTTCATATAGTGAGACATTTAGTTCATTTTAGAAGTTTATTTACAGCAGTGATCTGTATGCTCTGATTATGTTAATATGATTAAATCGATGTAAACGTATTTGCAATAATAGGGAGTGCTCTGACTTAAGCATTAACAGACACCAGTCAGGGGATATATACCCCTTTTGCATGCAAAGTATGTATGTGCTGAGTTCAGTGTTCTGCAAAAAATATTTATGTGGATTTATAGATTAAGGGAAGATTGTTATGATTCATCTCTGTCATCCACTCTGGACGCTACGATGCATGACAATTTTCCCCTTAAGTTGCCCAAATACGTATAGTCAAAGGCTGGATAAATATATAGATGGGTATGATCCATCTGCTGCCTGGAATTTATAGGATGTGGTGCAATAAACTGCCTCCCAGCATGACTGTGTTCTTCACATCCTTCAGTGCTTCCATTGTAGTCACCAGGGCTTCAGGAGGCAGACAGTGACATCTGTGGAACACACTGGAGCAAGAGTTCACAGAAATTATATTTTGAAAGTCCATCCAAGTGCGTTTTATAAATAGTAATAGACAGACCGGCCCCTGCCATAGGTGATATAGGCGGTTGCCTTGGGTGCAAAATTCTAGTCGCACCCAGATTGTGACAGAGGGGTAACGTAGCTGCTAGTTTTGCATTATAAAAATGTAATAACTGAGCCGCAAACTTGCCCTGTCTGGGACTGTGAAGTTAACATTTGTGTGGATTCGTGATGGGATTTCTACCTGATTACAAATATTTCAGTTAGTTTCTTTTCTTCCCGTAGTTTTTTCACCTGCTTGTCTCATCTAGTTCTGTGTTTGTAAAACCATCTGACTGTATCGGCCGAGCAATAACGCAGGCTAATGCACAGAAGGCAAAGCAAAACTGTTATGAATTCTAATTAAATTTTAAGGGTTATATTGTGACTTTTTTCTGGACATGTCAGAGAATACATATATGTGGGAGAGATTTCTACATATCTATGCAGAAAACCTGCTGAAACAGGAGCTGTTAGGGGTTTATAAAAAAATTATAATAAGAATAATTATTCAAATGAACTCATTTATCATTGAGGTGAAAAGGTGGCACATGCACAATTAAAGACAAACAAAAGACACATAAGAGGAGGAAAGACTAAATCACGTGTGCTGACTCACCGGCAATTTTATTAAAAGTTGATCTACAGAAGAAACATTTTTAAAGGCAATACCTAAAGAATGCCTGAGAGCCTTTCAAAAAATGTACCCCATAAATTCACTAGAATGAAGGTAAACAATCTCTGTTTGATATATTGTTACAGGCTATGATTTCTGGAGGATGGCATAGGCAGATGACACTTATTATTGGCCATGATAATTGATTTGGCTTTTCATCAGTTTGAATGCAGAACATTATACACACTGCAGTGGGTAATGTTACTTACGGTTTAGAGTAGGGGTGCAGCTAACAATGATTTTAATACTCAAAACGTCTACATATTATTTCATCGAATCATCGATGCATCGATTAAGAAGTACTATTGCCCCACGCCCTCCCTCCCTTTAACGAGGTCAGCAGTGTTAAGTTGATAGGTGACAGATATTTATTAGCCCTTTCGGAAATTCATAGTGTGTCATACAGCAAACATCAGACCAACAACATCAACAGACCATCAACCAGACAACTGTTTTACCAACACCATCACCCAAGGGCTATACAAGTTATACTAAGGTGCAGCTCCCCGACACCCACTTAACTGAGGATTGCGGCTTACTTTGGCTAGCCTTCAACTCAACAGTCAATCATGATTTCAATTAAATGCTAAAGTTGCTGTTACCTTGCCTGTGACAACACTGGGTGCTTTCTGATCAGATGACGTCATGCTGTTGCGGTAAGGTTAGGGGACATAAGTTTTGCTTTACAGCTAACGGACTGTAACATTACAGATGTTACAGTCCGTTTTTTTCTTTTAGTTTGAAATAATTCCATACTTTGGACACATTTTCCTTTCGTTCCTCGTTATTTTCTCTCTCTTCCTCCACGTTGCAAACAGCACCATCCTAATCATGTCGTGTTCACACTGTAAGCGCGATCTGCAGCAGTAATAAATATAGTGCTATATAGTTATATGGATTAAACGAAGGTATGGCACGTTTTTTGCGTCAATGCTTTTTAGTAATCGAATTAATCAAGTCATTTCAGCAATAGTTTAGTGTTGGGCAGATGGGGGGTGTCAGTGTATAATTTCTCGCCTAGGGCTCCAACACTGTCAGGGCTGGCCCTGGTAATACACATTAGTCAAAAAGCTGTGACAAAGACTTTTCGTGAAGCTGATGGATTGGTAGCCACAGGACAAGAAGCAGGTTTTAGCAAAAGGTTTGGGGCAATTACTTCAATTATGTTTCTTTCAGGATAATCAAAATAATTACATAACATGTAAACATCCTGAGCTCTATCAAAGGGCTCCGGTTATTTTACTTTCAGCCAATTTCTATGCATCATTTCTTCTGGATAATAATAACATTGTCATTGTCTTTTGCCACTAACTTACAGTCATGTAATTGGCCAGAATATTGCTTTCCTAAGAGCATTTGCTGTAGAGGCATTATCAAGGTGACTTACGTGAATTAACCTATATGAAGTCACTAAAATTATAGTCAACACATTTTTATGTTAAAATACATCAGTCACCATGTTTAAACACAGATATCCAGCCTCGCCGTCACTTTTTTTTTTTTTTTTAACATATTCTTGTATGCATAAGTACCTTATTGTTTCTCTTATGTTACTCTACTAGAAATGATGCTATGATTGTGGACTGGTGCATCTAACCTGAGTTCTTGTTGCAAGTGTAGGTAGGGTAAAGAGGTCAAGCTTGACAATGTCTAAAGTCATTATCAACCATTGCAGTAGCCGTCCTTAAGCAGTGAGACATGTGAAAGAGTACATTAAAACAGTCCAAGGCTTTCTCTGACTATGACTAGAGACACATTTGCAGAAAAGGTCAGCTGAGTCAGTCCATTAGGTTCAAACATCAGCTTTCTTTTAGTCATTATGGTGAGTTAGCTACGAAACTCAACTGCAGTGCTTTCCGAAAAATGCTCTATAGCTTATTTTGGCAGTGTGACAGTAAATGTTCCTTAATATGCCTGTGATGCTCCCTCTCTGTTGTTCTCTGTCACTTCAGATGGATTTAGTCATTTAGTCGCCACATGAAGTCATGTGGAGACAGGCAGCAGGTTCAAATAATTGGAACAACAGATGAGTGACAGTGGGGATAACAAATTAATTCATCTCCTGTTCTTTGTTGCACTTTTGTCTTTGTGTCTGTGTGTGTGCACACATCGGTCCATGGATGCTCCTTGCAGGGGAACTCGCATATCACCTGTATGCCTGGAACCGTCAGACGATGGAACTACCCACCTCCTCTCTGCATAGGTAA
>JAPMOB010220960.1:0-78357 GCA_029875015.1 Lepomis gibbosus | reverse complement strand
AAGTATGAGCACATTTCACCTATTTTAGCTTCACTCCACTGGCTGCCTGTTCATTTTAGGATTCATTTTAAACTTCTTTTGTTTGCTTTTAAAGCTTTGAACAGCCTTGCCCCACCGTACCTCGCCGAGCGCCCATACATTCCCAGCTGCTCCTGACAGTGCCTAGAACAAGGCGCCAAGAACGAGCTTCTGCAGCTCCAAAACTCTGGAATGTATTACCACTACACATCAGACAAGCCTCCTCACTGTTTTATTTTAAATCTCTGCTTAAAACCCATCTTTTTATGCTGGCTTTTAACACCAGGTAGTTGTGACTGATGTGATGTAAATGTGTTGTCCGGTAGAGTATTTTATTTTATTCTCGTTATTTAATTATTGATTTGAATTGATTTTATTTTTTATGTTTTTATTAGTTGACTTTATTACTTTATTTTATTGTGTTTATCTTATCTATTAATTTGATCCTATTGTGTCTCCTATTGTTGTGATGTACAGCACTTTGGAAACCTTGTGTTTGTTTAAATTGTGCTCTATAAATAAAGTGGATTGGATACACAAAATGATTCACAGTTCTCTTCACAGGGACTTTTTGGTGTGTGTGTGCTTGTATTAGTCAACCTGTGTTGACAGCACTCCCATCGGGGCTGTAGTCTATCTCAGGCTCAGTGACGCTTGCTTCCCGGATGGTCTTCTTCTCCCCATCTTCGTCCTCGTTGTCGCTGCCTTCGTCCTCGCTGCTGCTGTAGTAGTACTGCAGCTTCTCTCCCAGGATCTTGTCATCTAGAGTTGTCATGATTACGGCTCACCTGAGAGACACCACAGTTATTAATGTGTTAATGATTGGGCACAGATGTTACTCAACCACACCTTTGTCCAGACACAATGCTAAACTTAATGTTTTCATAAAAGATGGTATCATTGTGTTTCTGTTTATTAAGCTCATCCTTTTGTACATTAGTACTGCATGCAGAGGAAAGTCTATGTATTAAGCAACATCAAATGCTTTGTATTAGACTAAGCACACAAACCTCCATTTTGTTTGGTAATTTGACTAATAATTTGCATGAGCATTGTACAGACAGTGAGAAAATTCTGTCAATTGGTTCATCTTCAAATCCTCATAGATAAAAACAGTTTTGTGTCACAGGAGTCCAGCTGAGCACATTAGTCAGTGGGGCATAATAATCCAGACTGAAAGTCATCCAAGCTGTCATAGGTCGGATGGAAAGGGCTTATTTCAAAAATAGGACATCCACACTATTCATAGCTTATACTAAGTGTGTCAATTGACAAAACTTGGGTTGAGAGGCCTTTAATGATGCACTGGGCCGTATGTAAGCCAACCCATATGCACAGATGGAGATACAAGGAGGCGGACACTCCCCATAAATCCCTCTCACTTTTGACAGTGGTCAGGGAGTAAAATGGAAGCTAATAGCATGCCTAACTGTGGCGTACAGCTCTTTTGTTTGATTTGATCTGCCATTTGCCGACAATGCAAAACAACATATTGCTGCCTTTGAATATATAACAGTTAATGTCTCCAATAAATTTAAACAGTAAGGAGCGAAGGCCTACAGTCAATAACGTTAATGTTACCTAAGTTATCTGTGAAACACATCAGCCGATGTGACAGTTACTATAGCCTATAGCCAACCCAGCTAATGTTAGTTATCGTGTCAACTGGTATCGTTACTTCCTAAGTAACGATGTCTCACGTTACGCGCTACTGGAGGGAGGATAAAGACAATCCAATTAGCTCGTTTATTAAGTAGGGCACGGGGCAAATCACTAGGCACTGCTAGCGTTTGTTAAAGTGAGCTAACGTTAGCTGGGTTAGCAGTAGCCAATTGAGTTAGCTTTTCTTACACTGACTTCCTGTGACAACCAGCAAGGTAAACATTAGCTAGCTACAAACCGAGTAAATGTAAAATGCACTGCTATAAAAAGCATACAAAATGTCTATTACTTATAAATGATTTTAATCTTACCTTGATTATGTGACCAGCTAACGGTAGTAAGTTATCGCCAGCTCCCTCCCTAGCTCACCTCAGCTAATCTGCTAGTTTAGCTTCCACAAGCCACTCCCCCGGAGTGTGATGCCTTCAGGGTCCGCGGAGACGTTGTAATTATGGAACATAGTGCAAAAAGAACAGACATTATCTATAGAATTTTTTTTTCTCTATTTATGGTATATAGTTACTGTTTAATAACTCATCCACACCAGTCAACTAACTCACACTCAAAATTATTGAGTTACATAGTTCATTCTGGCGTTACTGAGGTCGAAATTTCAATTTCAAAGTATGTTTTACTGTAAATGTGGACTTTACCGAGGGCACTTAAAGTCAATCTCACTGATGTAGAAAATGTGGGAAGATGCTGGAAGCGATATAATGTAGTTCTTACCTTCACAACTAGAGGGCAATATGACTATTGAACATGACACATACTACATACAGCAGGGTTTCTTAAAAAGTCTGTGGGCCTCCTCTCAGACAACGCTTGGAAAAAGCGCCCCCTAAAAGCCCCCTTAATTTTCTTGCTTAGTTTCGCTCAATTCCTGGATACCCGTGGGAACATTATCATGTTATGATTGTAATTTGATCCCATAAGACACTCAACAGTCCAGCCAAGATAACCTAATATTGCTGTTTGACATAACTTAAGACTATACAGAATACATAATAAGGTCTGTAATTTATTAGGTTTTGACTCTGGGAAAGACAGTAAACTTCCCCAAAACATCACACCAGTAATAGAATATGGGTTCACTCTCCCTTTTGTTAATGCAAATCACTGCAGACGAATAGCACACGTAAGGCCAAATCTTGTCAAAATGTGAATTTTGACATAACTGAGATGAATAATCTCATATATATCCAAATAAATGTTCTAGGAGGTAATCATGCTTCGGTTTAATGTGTTTTTAAACCTTACTGTGCATCCTGTCCATTTCAAACTTACATCCTGCTAACTTCCACTGAATCAGTACACAGTCTCAAGCCAAAAGAAACACTGGAAAGGCTAGACGACAAGCAGTGAGTGTGAGGGGAGGTGGGCATAGACAATCACAAGAGAACAATGGATAGTCAAAAACATTATTTTATTCACTGGAAATTTAAATGAATTGACAATAATCCTTGTTGTGGCTATAATTTTATTTCAATTAATGTTTATTTGCAACATTTCATTTAAAATAAAGCTACAGACAGTATACTTTTAACTGGAGAGTGTGAACATGTATTTTGATGGTATTTCATTCATTAGGCACAAAGCATTTACAAAATCATGTGTTTAAGCCTTCAATGATGTGCTTGTGTGTGTGACAGAAAGTAAGCAAGTTAAGGAAGACATGAGTTTTGAGCTTTAAGCCCTGTTTGATTTTCCAGTGCTCTTAAAACAAGCATTACTGTATGTTCTCCACACAAACATCACAACAATTTTTTTGTTTTTTTAGCAGCCACCTCTTTTACCTTCATATAGCGATCTCAAACCATAATCTCCCAGTGTTTACAAAGGGTCATAGCTCATCAGTCCTTACTTTACTGTCAACATTCCCTCTTTGTGATCGCTCCTCTGTTGGTACTTTAAAGGCCACATAAGGACACGTCCTGGTGTTCAGACAAACCAGCTTCTTCAGCGTGGCAGAGTTCACTATGTCAAAGCCGACTTTTCCTCCAAAGGTGCTGGGCTTCCAGTATTCTGGAGAACATATAGGGTTTCCCATGAGTCCTTTAAGGGAGAAGGGGGCACCCATCTCCACCATGCTCTCTCCAAATATGGAACCCTGTCGTGTTTCCTCCAACATCAAACCAGGATAAAATTCTACAGCATCAATGTCACCATAGAACTCTTCAAGCTCGCGGGCTATCTCCTCATTACCTGAAAATGATAACCACAAGTATTGCAGTTAATAACAATATCTACAATTCAGTTGATCATTTATGGGTTAGTTTAGCAATGCCCGCAGCATGACACTAGGGGTGGCAAAGTTGGTCGGTCAGTCAGTCCACCACTTTAGTTTACACTGAAATGTCTCAACAACTGTTGGATAAATAACCATAAGTTTGATTCCAACATTCATGTTCCCTTCAGGATGAATTATAATAACTTTTGTGACTTCCTGACTTTTCCTCGTGAGCCATTATTAGGTCAAAATGGCAATTTGTCCAATAGTTTGATTTATGACCAAAGAGCTGCAAAGCTAATTCCATCAGCCTCCAAGAATGTATGTTTAGCTGCTCTCGTGGACTTGTAAAAGTCGTAAATCACATGCTTTGAAGGTTGCACTTGGTGTTGTGTGGTCTGTACACAGAACAAGTTTTTCTTACTAGTGAACTGTCTGAACGATGTGTACGGCTTAAGGTTAAAGCGCTTCCTGTACTCGTTGAAGGGCTGCATGCGGAGTTGGCGGGACTCCTTGATGGTGCCCACAGCCACTTTGGTCACAACAGCATTGATGTTATGGCCACCACCAATCTGTAGGACAAAGGTTTGAGAAATAAATTAATCATTTAAAATACAAAATCTGTTTAAAATCGGATATGTTTTTTTTATTTAGACTGATTTTAATTCCAGGGGAATATTTAAATATTCAATATGAAACATACATCAGATTTTATACGTTAGTATCCTGTAAAAAGAAGCCCCATGATATTTTCTGGTTGCCCATCACACATTATTGGAATCAGTTTAGCTAAATTATGCTAAATTATTTTTTTGTTAGGTATTAGGGTTTTTGTTCCACATCACAGTGTTGAATTATCACTAAATCATTTTATTATTGTAAAAGAAATTGATTCAGCAGAGCACTTTGGTAATGTAGATGTGCTGCTGGGTAGTATATGCTAACATGTGATTAAGTGTCAAGAGCTTACACTGATGTAGGGTAGTAAATGCAGTGATCCATGTAAAGACTGTAACTATTAAACATTCATTCTGTTTCCAGCCAGTACATACATATATGTATGTGGCAAAAAAGGAACCCAAAAACAATATTATTATTTGTTTCCATTCAGCATACAAATATTTTTTCTAGCTGTGACTGTTATACTCTTCCCTCTTATTGAAAAGGTCACCTTTGTGATAACAATCCCCACCAACTTCAGTAGTCACACAACAGTACAAACACATTAGTGACCCTCAGTTATCAGCAGGATATACACCAAGCAAAACAGGAACACACACACACACACACACACACACACACACACACACACACACACACGCAGGAAAGAAGTATGAATGCCAAAAAAAAATTCACATAGATGTCTAAAGCTAGCAACACTGTACATTATATCCCATGGTTATAACCAGATACTTTGATATATTGTAACTATGGGTAGTTTCAAACAACTGTACAGAAAATATAGAATTGATGATTCTTTGCATATTTATTATGTTACATTGTCTTGTTTGTTACCTGGCCAGCAGGTTGCCGAGAGAAGGCATCCACCAGCTTCTCAATGCCGTACTGTGTGAGAACAGAAGTGTTGAAGATGAACTGTGTGTATGACAGTTCATCTCCATTAATATAGAAACTGTCAGGCATCAAGGGGTGCCAGTGGTAGAGCTGGCTGAACTCCAGAGAGATACGGTTCGAATACTGGAATTGGGAGTTAAACAGCAGGGTGGGATCAAACTTCAACTGTAGCAGGTATCCACTGAGGTGCTGCACATACTCCTCTATCACTATTTTTATTATCTCACCTGAAAAAAAACATGCAGAGACACAAAGAGGGAGAGCAGACAGGTTCAAATTAAATCACCTACTTGAGACATGACTGAACAGTTTCAAACTCAAGTTAACTCAAATAATTGAATACAATTATCATCCATGAGCTTATGTGTAGGTGTGCTGACACACTGGTATTAAAAAACATCAAGTAGACCAGCCCTAGACTAACGCATTTTTAAAAAATGACGCCAGAAAATTCCTGTGTCTTGCCAAAAAATAGTCCAGTACATAATCCCCTGTAAAACCACAGATTGACGTTTCTACACTTAACCAAAAGGTACGTGTGAGACATGAGACTACTCTTCATCACTCAAATTCATACATACATAGGGGGCAGAATATCACATATCGGGTAGTGATTGCAGCTAACTGCCATCAGCTAGCTGTGATTATCATAGACGCTTTTGACATAACGTCAGAATGGTTATGCCTTCACATTCTGCTGATAAGTTTAGTTAATGTTTTAAACTAAAATTCTGTCCAAACGTCCCACATTGTACCCGTTAACCAAGAGAGATAAAATGTGTTAATTAATGCACTTTAGAGGTGCTGCACATACTCCTCTATCACTATTATTATTGTCTCACCTGAAAAAAACATGCAGAGACATAAAGAGGGAGAGAAGACAGGTTCAAATTAAACCACCTACCTGAGACATGACTGAACAGTTTCAAACTCAAGTTAACTCAAATAATTGAATACAATTTTCATCCATGAGCTTATGTGTAGGTGTGCTGACACACTGGTATTAAAAAACGTCAAGTAGACCAGCCCTAGACTAACGCATTTTTAAAAAACCAAGAGACCAAGAGAGATATAATGTGTTGCTGGTTTATGGAATTTGTTACATATGCACTGAGGACAGGCTAGCAAGTTGTATTCCTGTTGATTGTGGCCTTGCAGACAGTGAAGTGGCATTAATCCTCTCATCTAACTTTTAGCAAGAAAATGTACCCAAAATGTCAAAACTGTTTTCAGCTCACCAATGATGATAAAGCGTGTGGTCTGGAAAAGCTGTTCATCATCCCAGGTGGGATGCTCTGCCTTCAGAATGTCACATACTCGGTTATGCTCCCTCAGCCACAATGTGGCATACATTCCCAAACCAGGGAGGAGTCCAAACACTTCCTGACCGATAGCCATCTGACTCTCTGGAGGGATCCCAGGGGGGTAGCTCATCCTAATGGGTGCATCAGCTACAGAGGGAGGGTACATCTCGCCGTCAATTAACTGATGGGAAAACAATGATTAATGATTTTACCTTACAACTCAATGCAAAAGTAAACTGACAGCTATGACAATTGGCAAATGAGTTAATACTTAAGGCAACATCATCAGATTAAATAAAACAATAAAATATCAATAGCGCCAGATCGGTCTGACAAGCTTGTTTGATTAATGAACAATATTGTTTCACTCTTGATGAACATGTTGAGTTAAATCTTTGTGCACATGTTTTCTCTATTCAAAGTTTGGATCACCTGATATTTGAGTTTTCCGTCTTTGTGAAGCCTGAGTTGGAGCTGACGTTTTAGGCTGTCTCCATAAATGTGCCCGGCATCCACCTGCATGCATCCCAGGAAGAGACAAAAAATGAAATGAGAAATGGGAGTAAATAAATAAATGCAAGACCAGACAGTGTGCGAACTACGAGATCACGGAGCGACTGGAATGCTGCGGACAGTCGGTGATCGTTATCTCTGGCTGAATGAAGACTGACGCTCCTGAATTTGTGCATGGATCCATGTTGATAGATAAATATAGAAAATAATGGCAATAAAGCATGCTGTCAATATTTTAGAGACCCCCCAAAATATCACAAATCATGCTTTTAGGGGCGCTGATGTCCTCTTTAGGGGAGCCAAGCTCCCCCTGGATCCCTCGTAATTCGCACCCTGAGGCCAAATATAAGTTTGTGACATTAGGATTAACACAATGCAGGGCTGTCAGCAGATTGTCCTTTTTTAATTTCCGAAAATATCCACTTTGTTTGGCTGTGGTGTAAATTGATACACCGGTTGCTCCTCTCTTGTATTTCTGAAGTGAGTAGGACTGAAATCTTAAGATTTACAAATTTAAGGGGGCTGCTTTAAGTCTGTTAGTTTCTTACCTCTCTGTTGTATTTACAGATTCATGTCCATTAAAGGGTCCATTCTCGGCATACTGTTGTACTGTTGTTTATAATTTACATATTTCCCTTCAGTCAGGTGTTCCAAACCATGTTTAAATTAGGTCAGTTCTATCTGAATTACATAAAGTGATGATTTAATCTTGTTTGCCCCCCCCCCCCGAAATTAATTTGTCTGTTATTTGTCTGTTAGTGCTCTGGAGTGTTATTCAAATCAAGTTACTTATTATTAAATGGACAAAATCTCTAAATGCACTAACCCCATGCGCTAGAGCCTTAGTGTAGCCCAGACCCATGCGATTGTAGGTCTTAAAGAACTGGTGGGTGAAGTGCTGTGCAAAGAAGGCGAACATGAGGTTGGAGCCCTGGGGGTCGGGTCTGAACGTCCTTCTCTTTAGCAACCTCTCAACCAGCAGCTCAGGGTCAGGCAGCCCAACTTTGCCTGAACAGAAACACCACAGCGTCAAACACAGCACAGGGCATAACACAGATACACCACACCTCTAGTCATAATACTGAAATAGTGTGTCTGTAAACACAGTCCTGACACACTTAACACATCACACTGCACTTCTGAACCATCCAAGGTCAATAATCTGCATGCATGTCACTGTGGTCAGAGGTTAAGCTTCAACTGAAACTACACTGAGCAAAAGACATGTTCTGCATTACATTATTGATACGGTCACACATTTGCACCTCATAATGCATTTTAATATCAAATGAATGAAGAGGTGGAAGGTAACGACAGTGCATTTACTATTATTTAACTGTTTATTTATTATTATTTATTTTATCACTACCTAATCATAAACAACACAGTTAAGCTTCCTCCTTTATGCAATTATCACTTTTCTCCAATTTCAGATTTACAAAACATGGATATGAATCAGGAGGTATCTGACCAAAGAAAAAGCAAACATGATAATGTATCTCACCAGACATTAGATGCAAAGTTTCTGTAGTTGACAGTGTTCAATACTCTGTGCTATGGGCACATTTCAGTTGTTCCCAAAAAAGCACTGGTGTTCAATACTCAGCCTGATAAATAGGAAACATCACTCCACAAACAGAGCTCTAAATTTAAACTTGCATTAGCCAAAATGATTTTTTGGCCACTTGGAGGCAGCGCAACAAGTTATTGGTTACCAATATCCATCCAGCAGATACAGAGCAACATTAACAGCTGTCCAACATTGCTCTTTATTTAGCTCTGTTTTCCACCGCCTCCAACTTCAATTCCTGAGGCTAATATCTGGCTCCTTAGGTTCAAAATGTTCCACTCTGTTCACCAACTACCTAACTTTGTCTCAATGCCTGTGGTGCTAAGTAGGTAGACTCCAGTGAGATTTTCAAAGCTTTTTTGCAGGAAACAGGGTTGATGAGACCAGTGATAGTGAACAATGAGCTTAAAGATGCTAAAAAAAATGCTCCTTAAAGCTGAGTGGTGCTGAAGAGTGTGGTGCTAAATCTCTATGAGTGTGTCTCTGTAACTATAAAATATTGATTAATGCAGCTTTAAACTTGTTGTAAATGAGTGGCTTACCTTTGACCCCCAGAGGTGTAGGGCAGTCCTCCGGCACTGGGGGCAGAATCCGAGTGTAGTAGCTCAGATTACTGTAGGATTCCCAGCTGAGGTAACCATATTTTGAGTTGTAGGTTGGAGGACTGGGTATTAAGTTGGACCTAACTGTCATTAAAAAAAGAGGAAAAAAAGTAATTAGATACATAAAATATGTGACAGCCCAAAATGAATTTCTTTGATGAACTGATGACTCTGGACCTGTTAGAACCAGCCGCATGAGATAGTCCCGTAGGAAGGTGTAGTTGACGATGTCCCAGAGCCAGCGGAAATGTGTGAGAATGTAATGCACCACATCTGGGCTGGGCTTCAAGAACTGACGCACTCTGGTCCAAAGCTCAGCTGTGGTTGGAATGAAAACAAAATCTTCTTTTTACGGGAAGTCAGGGCAGTCGGGAATTAGAGTGGAACTGTAATCAGTATGACAGAGTCATTATGACATAGTCCAGCAGGACCGGCCTCTATCCGGACCTCTGAATCGCCTCCCTTTTTTCTGAATTGCTCAGCATTGAATAAATTGAAGCAAAATACTAATTGGTGTTTAATTTGTGTCTACTCAAATTACCACACATAAAATCAGTATGTAGTATTACAGCATACTGCACAAAGAAAGGAGGAATAGGGGGGCTGATGGGGTAATTGGGGCCCAGAAACTTATTTTTGCCCAGGGACCCTCCAGCAGGTTAATTCTGCAGGGAAATCAAAACAAAAATGATTATATTTTTATATGCTGATTCATATAGTTTTTGACCCTGTACATTTAGCTTTTATGTCAGTAAATAAAATGTACAGAAGAGTTACGTAAAACAGAATTGGGGTTTCCGCTTGCCTGGCAAACTCTCAGCGTTGACAAACCTCTCAGGGAAGTCACCCCCCTTCCAAGTGAAAGGAAAAACTGACATTTTTTTTGTTGTTGTATGGATTAAACAAACCAGATATAACATGTTAATTATGTTTAAGTGAACTTAAGAGTTGATGGTAGGTTGATTTAGTAATTTTTACCTTTGCTACCTGCTTTCTGACTAGCTTTATATCTAGCATAGGCCTACAGATATGAGCATGTCAAACAATTTCTTCAAACCTGCAATAACTGGGTTGCTTTTGACCACATAGGTGCAGTGAAATGAAGTTGTGTCACCTTTTAAGTTGATATGTAAAGTTTACATTTGCTTATTTACACAAACAGCAGTTATGGAGCAACAGTATCACTCATTTGGAGTCGTGTTTCTGACCAGTCCAATATTCACTCTCTTTTTACTTTGCTTTTGGTCTCACCCTACTCCTGATGGGAATGTCTGGCTCTTATACCTAGTTGCTAAATACTCCACTCTGTTCACCAGCTAGACGCTAACTGTGTCTGTCTGCCATTTGGCGCTGAGCAGGTAGTGTGCAGTGGGTTTTTATAGCTTTTACAATGAAGACAACTGCCTGCTGTTGCCAAAACTGATGCTATGACAGTGAGGTGAAACTAGCTATAAATTCCTGTAAAGCCAAGGAGAGCTGCAGATTTGGGTGATAATTCTACAAGTGACACCTTATACATTGTTTTCACATTGTCATTTGAGACACTGTTGGGACATGTATTCATGACTTCAGTATTTCTATAATCCTGACGCTCCATAAAAAATTTTCAAAGTTGATTCTGTTTGTGTAAACTCAGCTAAAAGTGTGACTATTCTACGTTATGTAAGTAGTAAAAGTATTATTTCAAGTAAATGTTGTCACTCAATCCCATTTCCCCTTTTCCTGTTTGACTTTGCTTGTCTTTTCCTTCCTTTTCACATTCTTGTTTTCTTTTTTTTCTCTGCACAATTAAAGCTACGGTGAATTGTTATTACGAAAGGGAGTGTGATGTAACTGCATAACTGTCAGCCAAATACTAAACAAGTAATTAAGGACTACAGTGTGTGAGCGTTCCCTGTTACTGAGAAGCAGACTGGCTGAAGTAGTGGGTGGTTCAGTAAAGAGGTCAGCAGAAGCAGCTCTGATCCAGCTGGTCTCTTTCCTCCAATTTTAACAAATATTTGGGTCTGGAAAAGTCTTAACACTGGGAAACACTCGCTATGTTGCACAACTGTCTGATTTAAGAGCAACAAAATGAAATAGCCTACCATCTGATTCTTTCCGTCCTATGTGCAAGACAGAATATGTAACAGAGTATTTCAAATTCCTTAAAAGTCCAGTAAGAAGAGAGGAAATGAGAACTTATGTAACAAGTACGACTGGACTCACGGACAGTGCAGTTTTCTCCATAGTAGCCGGTTCGGGTGCAGTCACACTCAAACTTGTTCTCACCATACCTCACACACACACCCCAGTGCTGACATGGAAAATAACAGCATGGGTTCACTGTGGAAATCAAGAAGAAGAACTGTCAGAGACTGTGAAATGCTTAAATAAATTCAGACAGGCAGATGATAGATGCAGTGACAATGAAAAACAGATCAAATATTGACCTGACATTTTGCTTTCTGAACAGTGATTGAATTCCTACCCAAAAACATCTGTCTTATCACAGGATTGCATCACATTTTTGTACATTTTGTTCAGCTGCCCTACAATGCATTTTCTAAAAAAGTCAAACTAGTAGAATTTACCTGGAATTGATTACTTGGTAGTTTACCAGTTGAACAGTATACATTTTACCTATAATTAGTCACAAATTATTCTTTTGGTAAGGATTAAACAAACAAGTTATACCGGGTTAATAAGTGATCATTAGTGGTACTAATAGGTGGGTTGTGTTACATATGGACAAAGCCAGACCAGCTGTTTTCCCCAGTTTCCACTCTTTATGTAAGCTCGCTAAGCTAACCAGCTGCCTTATATTTAACACACAAACGAGAGTGGTATCAATCTTCTCATCTACAGCCACAAAGTGTGTTTCCCAAGATGTCAAACAATTCCTTAAGAAGATAATATTTTATGAATCAGTAAATCTTTCAGGTGGATTATGACTACCACCACACAGATGTGACAAAGATTGAAATGTGTACATGGTTACGTTTATGTCTGTATAATTCCTTCACAATTCTGTTTTGGCCAAACAAGTGTTCTTACAAGCAGAAACAGGAGAAGGGAGAGGTGTGTGTGTGAGGGGGGGGTGTCTAAGACATGCATTAACAGGGTACGAGTTTATACCTGCCAGTTTCAGTTGAGAATTCAAATTGTCTTAAATTACAGCCTGTTCACGTCATGACATTTCTTCACCCTAAGATTTATGCATGGATACCTACAAATTCACAATATTATAGAAAAATTCAGGGTGTAGCATTACAGATATGACCATAAACCATCCACAGAAAGGGCAAGCTCCACTGACAAAAAGACTTTACCACAGAGAACATATTTAAACTTTACTGCACATGCAAAAACATGCCTCTCCTTGCCCCAGCAGCCCCCATCCTTCTTGTCTCCTAGAAGCACCCTCAACAGATGAGTAATCACATCTGACTGCTATGTAAACTTTGATTTGATTTTAACAAGTCAGATGAGTTTAAATCTCACTCTATAGCAGGGGAAATTCACCTTACATGTGCCGTAGTACCGTTGATTTAAATCTGAAAACAAATCACTGACTGAGTTAACAATTTATGGAGAAAGTTTTTCTCTGACTTCCTGCATGGGCCTTAACAATATTGACACAGCATCTCACTCAGAAACCCCAACACTTGGCAGCACATAAAAGCACAAATGAGATGTAAGACGTAAGTGCTGAAACTTTGTTTTATTTATTTTTTTACAGATGTGTGAGTGATAATGGTGGCCCAAGGGCAGGGTGGTAGCCTACATTGTGTGTGTGTAAGCGGTGTGGGGGCTGACCTACAGGTCAGGCAGGTAAAGTCTGTTGGGGGGGATTCACTATTAGAATTAAACCACATAATTCATGAATCTGCCGGTGCTGAGTTTGAGAAAGTGTATCTTTTAGGGAAGTAAAAGATCAAATACTAATTTTATCAGATAAATAAAATGATTGAATTGTGTTTCTTGTTATGTGGAGTAAGAAGAACTTAAGTAGATTCTGAAACAAGTTGATGTCCATTGGAAAACTCCCCAATTAGACCTCCCAATAATAGGATTTCCATAATCAACTTTAGAGGAAAAATTTATTATTTTATTATCTTTTTTTGTAGTGCCTCATCTAGCTCAGTGGGTCTCAAAGTGGTGTCCAGGGACCTCCAGGGGTCCTTGATTGGTTCCCGAGCAAAAAGGGGAATATTTTATTTTTGTTATAATTCATACATAAGTAGCACAGTGACAGGATGTCTGACTATTTTGGTCATGGTTTCATACACTTTAATAAAACATCTAAAAGAAAAAAATCCTATCAGATGGGATAATATCTTATCAAATGGGGGTCTGTGGTCTAATTTGTGTTAGTTTAGGGATCCCTGATGTGAAAAAGTTTGAGAACCACTGATCTAGCTGATGAAGTCATGCTGTTGTATCAGGTGGAGTCTTGCCGGGGCCTGCCTGTCTTTGTTATCAGTAGGCTATGACCGGAATGTCCATCAGCTTAGTGGCAGCCCCGCCGTGTTTAGAGGAAGACGATAAAACCACAGGGATCAGAAAACACACGCATGCACGCACATTGATTCATATCCCTCACATGTGTTTCCTTCATCGGATCCACGGCAGCGCATACTAACAGGTTATTATATCACAACGCAGGCACAACACCCGAACAAACCCTCAGACCTCTCACCTGTGTTGGAGGTAACCTCATCACCGCGGCACGCAGGCTCCCGCAACAGCAAGAGAAGTGCCCAAACTGATCCTAGGACAGAGGCTTGAACAGCAAACAATTTGTGTTTAGGATCACGAATGTTAACACAGAGAAGACACACGAGCCACAATCAGACTACTACAATCAGACTACTTACATCTCATTACAGCAGCCTCAGTTCAGGGAAATTTCATTCCAACAAATAAAAATATTAAGAAAAGTGTAAAAATCCAGGCTTCTGGTACTTTTGGTTCCCGAGAGTTGTGAAGAGATCAAGCTGTTCACAGACAGGGAGAGAGAGAGAGTAACAGAGCAGTAGGACCAGCACCTCAGCAAGTTAACTCCTTCTCTTGAGTGTTGCAGCCGCACTGCGCCTACCTGCTGCCACCCCATAGTTAGCTCTTTATCGCCCTCTGTTGGTGTACTGTCGGCTAATCCGTAGGTTACTGTCGCATTTCTGCTTTCTGGCTATATTTCACATATTTAATCGAAGCTTCACTGCATCTCCGTGCTTTTATCTTTTTCTATTTCTCCTCCACTCACGCCAGGCAAGAGGGGAGGAGATATAATACTCTTACCTCTTCATCAATATGGCTTTATTTTTGAAAGGTCCTTATGATAATAATGCTTGATCTATCTTATTTCATACAAAAAGACGTAATCCAATTGTCTTCACAGTACATACACAAAACAAAGATGTAGGTACATTAAAAACAATGCAAAATGGAATTTAAAACAGCATCCATGCTTGTAGCTCAGTAAGGCTGTATTTCGGGTAATGATGATGCAGATGTTTACAGCTATCATTTGTGCCATGCACACCATTGTAGTTTAGCATGTTAGTATGCTAACATCTACTAATTAGCACTAAAGTACAAAGTACAGCGGAGTCCTGTGAGAATGTCATGCAGTTTTGCAGTTCATAAAATACAAATCAAAACTTAGGCCTGAGATGAAGTCCCCAAAATCATTAGGATACATCAGCACCACTACTGTTTGCACCAGATTCCATGAATATCGCTCAAATAGTTGAAACAGTCTGGACCAAAATGGTGGACTGACACTGCCTTCTATAAAGTCAAAGCATTAGCATGACTGAAAAGATGCACCACAGTGGGCTTCACAAGAATAATAGTGTCTTTCAGCAGTTAATGTTCCCTTCCAACAAGAACCACAGTGGAAGTATTTGGTTCCTTGGCCAGTCTCTGAGCTGCACATCCTGGCTCTAATGTTTACTTTACATGTATCACTCCACTAAATACATTTACAGTGTAGGAATAACACACCTGCACAGGTCACAAGGCCAAAGTAGAGGAGGTCTGTCAGGTCTGTGTGGAGGGATGATATCACCTCTGACCCTGGAAGCACAGAAGAGGTTCTGTTGCATTCTGCAAGACTGAGGTGAACCGGTGAAGGAAGTATTATGGTGTGATTTGATGTGTTTTTGGTATACTGAATCAAATTAGATAGACTATGTACTGTTTAATTTATTGTAACACTGTAAATTTATGATACAGAAGTTGCATTTTGCCATTTAGACTTTGGAAATACTGGCAGTCTAAATCTTATTTGGCAATTGTACGTTGTATATTTTACAGTTAAAATTGCTGTAAAATGCTTCTTCTACATTATGTCACCTATGCTGGGCATACAGCGATCCTGCAAACTGGGAAACACATATACATATTCCTTTATTGTTATTTTCCCTTTAATTTAAAGAACTGCAAAAATCTATATTTGAAGCCAATATTAATTTATATATCTACTTTGTTTAAACAACTCAAACATTTTATTTTTTTTCTATTAAAGAAACATAGCAACCTTATCAACAATGATGAAAAAATAAATAGATAAGCTGTAGTGATAATGGCAGATGTACAACAAAATGTGAAAACAACAGTATAAAACTTCAAACGACTTTTGGTATATTTGGCAATGTGTAAGAAAACCCCTGCGGCAGTAAAAAGAGGTATGTTGAGAGATACTGCAGCTGTAAAATCCTTGCAGGGTTATTTGTGATTGAAGCCACACTCCCCCTCTGCAGCGCACGGTTGCAGATCATGTTAGGAATTGCCAGATCCCTCACAAGATAAAATGACTACATTTGTTTTAATAGTGCTTAAACCCTTGAAGGCATAATGTACTTTTTCCAGTTCAGCAACTAAGGTTTCACTGTTCGGCCTATGCTCATAAACAAACTTTTTCCCAATTGCTTTTTGACACATATGGATTTCCTATACACCAAGACATAGACATTCCAAAAACTCAAATGTCTGTGAACTGGAAAGCCAAACACTTTCAGCACTTTTGACTGCTGGTTTTCTTCATTGCGACGGTCTACTCGAACGTTGTCCAGCTGCAACCATAAAATATAAACTTTTGACTTATTTGTAAACTGACTCTGGTCCTCATCTGAGAGATTTCAGTATTGTTTGGCCCCCGGTAAATATTTAGACTTGTTTTGTTGTTGGAAGATTTTTGGAAACTGTTGCTCAGCCATTAAAAGTGCAATTTGCAAATTTATCAGCAGGAGCAGTTCTAGCTGAAAGCTTCAAAACAATTCACCTGAGGCCCTGTAAGAGTCTGTTGTAGGGCCCCTCATTCTGCAGCCACAGTAGCAGGGCAATGTTTGCAATTCTAAGAAATGTATGGTTGATATACTCGTATTTAGACAATGTTTGCTTTTAATAAATGACTGCCTAAATTGAGCTCCAGGGTGAAAAAGCTGTTTAGCTGCTGTCTGGCACAAAATCACTTCACAGCACTCAGATCTCACTCCAAATTTCTTTTGACACTTACAAACTAAACTGTAAAAAATGTATTTAAGCGGATGTTATTTTCCAAAGCGTTTCCCAGTAGCAGAAGACAAAAACAGAAGTACAGTATATTTGCACAATAAGGATGAAATAAATTCACCCATTTGTCTGACAGCGATATCAGTGAGAAAGCTTCCACTACCATCTGTTAGCCCTTTATTTTTGCTACATGTAATCAATCCTAAATTACACCATCCTAATCGTCAAATGGTTCTCATTTGCATAAATACTTTGACGTACAGATTTCAGCGTGTTTATTATTCAAACCAATTGATTCAACGTTCTAATAGAAAAAGGATCACCTCAAAGTCCCTAGAATATGTTTCCCCCCAGTAATAGGGACTGTAGAGCAGCAACATGATTTCCTCCAAAATAAGCAACTTTGTGTAGTCTTTGTAGACAGCGGTACAACTTCTGACGTAGTTTCACATTGTTGTTGCGTGACTGTTTCCAAGTCTTGATCCAATAATGTTACCAAGTTGTAAGTGTAGCAGAGATCCAGTTTGTATTTAACTAAAACAGCTCAGATCCTCACTACAAAATGTAAAAAGTAATACAGAAGTTCATGTTTTCCAAAAAACCCATTTATTTCAGGTTTTTGTTCTTAGTTTTGACAAAACATGTCATTTTTTAACTAGAGATTTGCACAAATGAACCAAGTGGGAATATAGTCTTAACCTGTGTGTATTTAATCTGTTATCAATCATGACCTCTGTCATTAGCCATCATTCGGCAGACAAAGCTTTTAAGATCAAGACAACACTGAAACTCATGTTTAACATCACATTTATTTAACCAAAAATGTGTCTTTTAGGATGAGCTGGATGCGGCTACTGCAGCACGTCTGGGTTTGGGGGTGGTGCCTTCCCGGAAACCATTCCTGGAAGAGAGAGAGAGAAAAAAAAAAGTCTTGTTGATGCAGGTATATGCCATGTAATTAAAAGTAATGTATCTGAAACTTGGAATTATGTTACAAGACGTGGAAACTGTAGATATTTTACAAGCACGGACGAGGTAAAGCTACAGTGAACACAGAGTGTAGATGGTGGTTTCGGTTGCGTAATAGGCTACACCATTTGGAAAACTCCCAAAAAAACCCAAACAAGTTATATGTTTTGGGTGACTTTATAAAAGTGTTTTTGTGGAAAGTCAAGGGAGCAGACAGAGATGGAAAAAGGTAGGGCTGGTGTGTTTCCAATGAGAGACCAAAGATGTTTGTGTGAGTGAGGGGAAAAGAAGTCCGAGGCAGGGGCAAAGCGCTTAATCCTACCGCCAGCAGTTACAGACTGGTCAGCTAAGTAAGCTAAAACTACTGCAGCTGTTGTGACCTGGTGATTAATTCTAGTAACTCTAAATATTGGTTTCTCTTTGACTTGCTTGGACCGAAGGATAAACAGCAAGTCTCGGGCACAAATGACATGATGTTTAGCATGCCAGTGTTTTTTGGTAAAGAAACAAAAAACGGAAGACTACCATTTCCGTTAAAATGTCATCTTGAAAAAAAACGAGTCACCCAAAAAACAAGCAGAAATTTGACTTGTCAGGGGAAGCACAGGTGTAGCCTAACTTACGATGGCCCTGTTACACTGAAGTGTCCCAGTTAGCTAGAAAGCCAATGCAATACCAAGATCATTAAACTGATTTAGCATTTAATGTTAATATTTAGCCATCAACATTCATTCTGTCTGAAGGGTAATAGTTAAAATGGCCCAAGCTACTAAATATGCTAATGAATATTAAATAGTACAATTAAATGGATTTTTCTCTTAATACTTTCGAGACAATTTAAGAGACGCCACTTTAACAGCTGCCATTTTAATGTCACTGATCTGATCTTATGATGCTGCTTACCTCAGAGAAAATAATGATATCATATTGAGTTCATTTGTTCAGACATTTTTTTTTTCACCATCATTGGTAAGCAGCATTGACAAGTCTTATAACAGGACCATGGACAGGTTGCTAACAAAAAACTCTGTATTTGGCAAAGCGCAAACTGGTTGCAAACATTTTATAGTACGCCTAATGTAACGAGACAAAACAAAACTGTCCAATCAAGTGCTGCAGACTCTCTGCTAGTGATGGGGTGAAAGACAGTACGGACACAGATGCGTTTTTCACTCTTTCTGACTGAGTGGAAGTGAATACATTGTGTGCTTGAGGAACACTTGCATTGTGAACAGGTCACGTTACCACAGAAATTTAGTTTACAGCTAACATGTTTATCATCTGTGGTACATTCAGTTCAACCATCAACACAGGTCTGTAATGATGACTTGAAGTTTATGTAAATATTTAATTTGTTTATGGGTTACAGATTTTCATGATGTAACCTCATTAAAGCAGATAATTATACGGTAATATCCTACATTTTTTTATTTAAACATTCCTCTTTCAGCCATTTCACATTGCTACCGCAAATTCAATACAACAATCAGAAAGGGAAAAATGCTAATATTAGCTTCCTCTTGGCAGCTAAAGGCAGGATGCAGTGATTTTGCTTATATTCTGTTAGGAATAAGTCAACACAACTCAATGGCAGATCCAATGTTTGTAGCTAAATAATTTACAACAACCCCATTTCCTTAGATGTTTATCATGTTTATAACAATTTCATTCACTGTGCTCTTCAACTTAATTACATGTTTAACAAAGTCCCAAGTCTTAGCATGCAGATGACTATACTACTAATGCCAGGGCACTGAAAAATAATTTGTAACTCTCCATAAACATTGAAATGACACACAGACAGCAAACAGGTTTTCATTGCGCAAATGACACATAACTAGCAGCACATTTACAAACACTTATCTCTGCGAGCAAATTTAATCTCAAAGAGATCTTACCTGAACCTGCGGTAGACAACCTTCAGGTGTCTCAGACGGCCAGTCCCAGTGGTGTTCCTCCTCTTGGCCTTAGCGCTCCAGTTGTCTATAAAAAAACAAAAAACAAACATCTGTATCCATCAAGGCAGCTTGGCCACTCACATCAATGTAGAGCTGGATAATTTACTGTCAGTGTTATGTTTGACTTTTCCCAAGACTGTATCATTCATAGTCAAGTAATATAACTGTACGTTTCTATCTAGACATATCAGAACAAAACATCACATTATTTTCGGGGCACCTTTTCATAAATGTAAAGTCACTGAGGGTGGTTTCACCACACTAAGCCAATCAAAACATGCTGCAAGATCTGTTTAACATCTTTCAAACATTTGTACCCATACTAAATAAATGCCTTAACAATGTTTACCTGCCCATGTTAACAGCATGCTCACAAACAAAAAAAAATCTTTATAAAAAGGACTGTTATCATCAAAACATGTCCTTAGGTGACTTACACTTTCTCTTGCGCTTCTCGGGGTAGCCACACTTGCCACAGGAGGACTTCTGCAGGTGGTAGGCCTTGGACCCACAGCGACGGCACAGCGTGTGCGTCTTGTTCCGGCGCTTACCGAAAGATGATGTCCCCTTCGTCTGAGAGGTAAATTAAGAGAAGTCAGGAACAACGCCTAAAAACTTCACTACAGTTCAAAGCTCTGATAGTAAGTCTTGTCTCAGCACAGAAGAAAGAATCACAGGAAGTCATTTGTTCAGACATTTGTGTTTAAAGACATCACTGACAAGACCGGCAAGACCTGGAAGCAATCACCACTTAGCTGATGTTGGATGTGAGAACGCAACAACAATGAACATTACCTTAATGTCAGAAAATCTGATTTACAATTAATTATGCCCCCAAAAATTAACATTTCGTCCAAATTCGCTTTTTTAAACCACAAATGCTTCTAAGTCTGTTTGCCACAGGGGCATGTTGGCTTTGTACACTGAGGAAGCACATACAGTGCTACATGAAGAGACTAGCCCGTTATGCTATTAACTATGGAAAAGCTACCAAGCCATTAACCTGGCTATCATTTCCTTCATAAGACGAAAAATAGGACTAATTCATTCGTGGTCACCTGCTGGGTATTACCGAAGATATTCGGATTTATTGTTTGACGCTATCTGGTCGTTTCCCGGCTAATTCAGGCCCATTTTGTACACTGAACCTCAACGGTATGAGCAGCAAATAAACGCTGGATGGATCAAACAGCCGCAAAGTCAACTATATTAAAATGAAGCTTCATTTCAAAAATACTTATCCCAAACCGTAACAATGTTTATCCGACATCGAAACACCAACACTCGGTGTCACATAACAAGCACTTTGGACAGATGTTAAGAGATTTCTCTCTGCCAGCATTGCAGCTTACCATTTTCGTCCGGTGGCTAAGGGAAAAGAGACCGGAAGGGAAGCGTGCGCTGCATCAAATTACATCCGTGGTGCTTCCTGTGTAACACAGAAACGCGTCCCTATATAGAATTTTCTCATGAATTGATTCGAAATGGCGATAGACATATTCAGCGAAAGCAGACCATCATTTCATTTGCAGGCCTGTGCCTGTAGGCCTATTTGACGTATTTAGAGAAGAACATGCTTATGTTATTTTCTTGAAATTGTCTTATCAACTGCATCTATTTTAATTTAAAAGACAAAGACGGCTTGAGGATGGGCCACAAAACGTTGTGAATACTAGTTTGCATTTTATAATAGGCCATAAACACGTCGTCATAACACAAGAGCTTTAGTTGTTTGTAAGGCAGAGAACAAATACAAATAGACAACTGTGGGGCACTCCCTCTATTCTACCAACACAGAATGTCACCATAAAACATACGTAGCCTATGCATAAAACCTCATATCATGCAAAGATACAGTACTATGCAATACTAGCCCTGTCTTCTCCACACTGAAAAGATTACTCAAACCACCTGAAACCAATGTGAACACTAACTTTTCTAATAAATAATGCTCTGCCTTTTTATTGACATTTTAAACTCCAAAATGATTCATGAGCAGCTGGCCTCTGCTAACATCTTCAAGAACCACGTACAATCAGCAAGTCCCATGGGTGTCACCATCCACTGTCCTATGTGACTTCAGTTTTCCAACTGAAAATCACATTTTTGAACTTATTACTAAGCCCAATAACTCCACATGACACCTAGATCCAATCCCCAACCCCGGTTAAAGCATGCCCTCTATAATTTCCCTAATAACCTCCATTATCAATTCCTCTCTGTCCACTGGTACAGTTCCTCCTTCACTGAAAATTGCCATAGCTTAATAATTATTTCATAACACTATTCACCTCCAAAATTCCTCAGAGGGTAGTTCTTCATAGTTCTCAATTACAGATCTACCTTGAGAACAATAATGTCTTATGTCAATAATGTCGAAACAATACCAATCTTTCCCCCCAAACACAGAAACAGCATGGTTAAGTTTACCAACGACCTTTCCTGTGCGGCATGTTCTTGTCTGATCCCTATTAGTCAATCTTACAGCATGTCATTATCCAATTTGATTTCGATTCTTGGGGTCACAATTCTATTCAATATCAATTCTCGCTTCAAAATGATTTTTGATTTCAAGCCTTGCATATTGAATGATCATGTCCTTTCCCACCGGGAGATTGTAGAATCCAAAGTGCACTCTAACGCTTGCCTACAGTGAAGACGAGACTGGCTGAATTTCTTGCTGCTTTATTTAAGTAAGTATTGTATTATTTTTGACCAACATTTGAAGTTTGAACCCCATAGCTCATACAGTCTTATTTCTTTATTTGGAATGTATTTCTTAAATCAAATATTATGTGCCAAAAACGTGGAACTTCTACCCTTAAGTGTGTTTAGACTGTAACTGTGGGTGGTCATGGCGCAGTGGATAAGACACATTCCTCTGGAGAACCAGACACTTAACACCTAGCGTGTGACCTCTGACATATTTAGCAATTGTAAGTCACTTTGAATAAAAGCATCCGCTAAATGACTGATGTAACTCCCTCTTTACTTGCATTACCCTATCCTCTCCTGCCCCTCTTCAGCTATAGCAAAATGCAAAAGCAAGGCTGTTAACAAAATAGTCATCTGACCCACATCACCCCAGTTCTTGCCTCTCTTCACCAGCTTCCAGTAAGATCACCTGCAAGGCCTTGCAGCTCTCTGCCTCCTATTTTAAATCCAGAGATGACCACTCTTTTTCAGGTGTAGCTCCTAAACTCTAGAATAACTTTCCCCTTTCCATCAGAACTGCTCAATCTATGGTTTGTTTAAAGCGGCTACTGAAATTCATTTCTACTCGTAAGCCGTTTTATAAGCACTCTCTGCTTGCCTTTAGTTTAGGTTTTTGTTTTGGTCATATGCTTTAATCTTTGTCTATGAATCATGTACTGTATTTATAATTGTATTTCTATACTAGATATGTGAAGTACTTTGTAACTGTATGTTTAATAAAAAGTGCTATATAAATAAAAGGTAGTATTCCAGGAGTGGCTAGGGAGAGTCTTTAGGGAAAATATAAGTGAGTTTGACAAAATAATCTTAAAGCAAAATCTCCCTTTTTTTTTTAAGAATATCTCATGTCTCGAGTTTGCTTTCCTGTCATGGAGATGGCTCAGTTATCATTGTGTAATCTGTATAAAACTGGTAACATGATAACAGTTATAATTCTTATAATGCAGCCATGTGTTTTCTGCTTTGTGAACTGTACTTGATGGTCCTTAGAATAACCTGAATACATACACAGTACAACAGCTCATTTTCTACCCCAGTAAGGCTAATGCTGCCATAGATATGTTCCAAGCCCATAATGACAAGGTCCAGATAGTGACACAAAGAATAAGATTGAGGAAATTAGCTTATTCTTTTACAGGTTTTCTGGAGCCACTCTGTCGAGAGGAGTGGGTAAAGTCTCAGTCACCCTTCTCTGTGGAGACATTATGTGCACGTCCAACTAGGAGGAGCCCAAGGGCAGACCCAGAACATGCTGGAGGAACTACAAATCCAATCTGGCCGGGAGTGCCTCAGGTGCTGAAAGCCGTTACTTGAGAGAAGGATGTCTGCTTGCCTCTTTGCTCAGCATGCTGCCTCTTTGAGCTGGACCCAGATAGGCTAAGGAAGTAAAACAATGGATGGCTATAGGCTAGAATTGAAATTTTGGTGTTTCTAACATCTAGACTCTTCAAGATGCAGATAACTTAAAGGGACATTACTAAAATAATGTGTGTCCTTTGTGTTAAAGCATAAGCAACCCAGACTGATCAAAGAATTGTCAAAGTGGATACTGGCAGAAATCAATGGTACTAATACAGTTATCAGCACCCGCACTAGACTAATCTGCTGTTTTTGTCAGGAGTTTGGCTCTGAGAAGATGCTGCTGTTGTGGGATCAGGGTTTAGCTTGCCACATGCTGTCTGACATTGTCTGGGCCCTAAAACAGTGGTGGGTGACATTGAAGCCATTATACAGAAATAGGTATTGTTAATACTGTTCAGAAAACAGCTTGACTATTCCTTTGTCATGAACTGCAATGAATAAAACGTACAAAGAATAGACTATTGAGACATAAAACCAGCTGCTGGTGCACTGTGTTGCAACAGCATCTAATCTGAAGAATTTATTGTGAAAGCTAATTATGTAATCTACAGTTTAGTGGCTCTGGTAAATTGCAGCCTATGGAGGTCAGGTGACATATTTTCAGCCAGCAGGTGCATCCTTGTAAAGGCGACCATGACCTTGGATTTTTGGCTGAGTAAGGAGCATCTGAATAAAACGCGGCGCGCCCCCGGCTGCCAGGCTGAAAAAAGGCGCACCCTCCTCCTTTTTCATTTCAGTCACGCAGCCATGCTCAGATTTTAGATGAAGCATTCAAGGATGTGTTATTTTTTTCTGTCGCAGGTCGTATCAGCAATTTTAAAGAAACAATATCGCTCAGGATCGGTGTCTTTGCTTTATCTGATTTAACATTTCGGGATTATTTCTAGACGGAAAGCCTTGTGAGCTTGTTATTTTGGATAATCTGCATTGCTTGCATCCGATCGAGCGACTGCATCTCCTCGAGACGAGTAGCCTAGTGCGCGACATATAGCCTAAAAATCAAGAACTTATCATTTCATGTTTTTACACCCATCCGTTTGCAGATTGGCCTATAAAATAGGAATTTTAGCACAACTGGGCACAGGTCCATTAATGTTTTGAAATTGAGGTCACAGCTGGCAATACATTGCGATGCTTATCATCCAACACCAATGATGCTGCGGCATGAGAGCAGCCTAGAGGGGTGATGGACAATGTCCCCGCCAGCAGATACAAGACACCGGCGCTCCTGGTCTTGAATGCAGCGGAGAGAGACACCTAACCGGGTGTCACCGTCAGCCCTGGATGCTGCGCCGAAGAATGGGATACTCCGACCCATCGTCGGGTAAAGATATACTTGGCAATAGATCTCTGTGTTTTATTTTTATTTGCGCATTTGGACTCGTCACACTATTGCAACAGATTCTCTATGGAAAAAACTACATTAAGAGGTAAGTGTCGGTTATTTCTGTCTGGCCTTCATTAACAAAAGGCAATTAGAGCGCAGGCCTTGCTGTTTATGGCAGAGTTGTAGGCTACACGCTGTAAAGATAAAATTCAGCCTTAAAAAGCATGCCTTCATAGCCGTTTTGTATAAGGCTTATTGGTCAGGTTAAATTCCAATTATTGACTGAATGGTGGAATATAGATTGTGAATGGTATATTGATTAACTGTTCAGTATAAATGGAAATAGTTTGGATGAGCTACATGTACACGCATGGGGAAAACAAGCTTTAATGGCTGGAAAGAACAATAGCAATTAACCATCCATCTTTTTTTAATCAGTGACATAGAAACAATTTCCATTGGATTTATTTTTGTGATATTTTCTGAAAATGAAGCATCACATTCATACCATACACAGTGCTCCAGCTGTGTATGGTAATGTTTTCCCTTTCTTTTTTCCCCCAAAGATCTTTATTTGATTTTCCGTTTCAGCCTTCCTGACTGGTCCTAGCCTACATCTTACAGAGGCATCAGATTATCATAATTCAACTGAAAGCTATTGGAGCTGATGATGATTACAGATATCAACATGATAAAGATGATGTGTATTTCTTGTTGGTCCCTGTTAAATAAATCATTATCAGGCTGCACTCGGTGCACTCACAGCCACTGCAGAGCCATGTTTTATAATACCTCTGCAACAGTATTTATGGCTTCTTGAGCTCAACCCTGGTTGGAAGTCTACTCATCCAAACCCATTTAAAGACCTGTTTGCTTTATATTTTGAGACAAATTTCAGTGTGAGACGAGCAGATGCTGAGAAGCCGGGATGTTTGATCTTTATAGGTGGTTTAAAGAATCTCACAAAGAACACCAAATCTCACACCAAGCATAAAGAACAATCTGAAAACTTTATCCCCACCTCCAGATATTGCACAGACAGCACATATACAGTATGTTTACTTCAAAGCAAACATATATGTGCTGCAATCTGAAAGCTCCCCACAGCTAACCCCTCCCCTGCCACCCTGCTGGGCTGGTCTGACAATACTCAACATGGATTTATGGCATCCCGACCTCTGCGGTGAGATGCATGAATCCAGACCAGACACACGCACCTTTCTTCGCCTGTGTCCTTATCTCCTAGCGCTCAGCCTAGGAGAGAAGGGGGAACAAGCCGCACAACAGAAACCAGTGGGCTCAGCGGCAGCCATTTTGCTACAGTCTGTCCACACACACACACACACACACACACACACACACACATACACACACACACACCTCAGTGCAAGTGGGGGAGAGAGAGGAAGGAGATGCGGAGAGTGAGAGACTGAGAGGGAGTGATGAAATGACTGTTTGCGTGTGTGTGTGTGTGTGTGTATGTGTGTGTGTGTGTGAAGCAGAGAGAGAGAGGGATGAGAGAGAGAAGACGTCATCTTATGATGTCTCTCCAAGGATAAATAACCAGAAGTCGTTGTCCACATGGGTTTGGGCGCACCCAGCCTCTTCCAAATCCAAGCATAAAAGCATCCTGGAAGAGTGTTTATCATGCACTCTGGTTTTTCAGGGCATCACAGAAAAACAACACACAAAAATTTAAGCTAGAACATCAGCAGAGTGGACTTTTAAGTGCTTAGATTGTGTAGGGAGGAACAGTTTAGATGTATCATCAATCTTAGACCAGCTCGCTTTGTGCATACATCCATCCCAGATGACCAAAAGGCAAAGGGCTCTCATCTAAATGTATGGGAACCCCCATTAAAGTCAAACGAAGTCACGAACATTGTTGTACTTGATAAATCTGGCCATGGAGTTTCAATGGAGTCACATTAGGGTGTCACATGAATCAACTCCCTGCCTGCTTTCACTCACACGAGAATGAAGTTGTTGTGGAGGATGTAGGACTGTAAAATGGCAGGGCAGGATTGAAGTGGGAAGCTTATTAAATGATCAGTGACACACTTCCATAAAAGGAAGACAAGTTAACTTTCAACTCTATTTGACTTGAGGAAGGTGATATCTAAAAATATCCTCAGCTAGGAAGAGTAGAAGCAAAGGCCCTAGGCTGGAGTGGCAGGAGTGGATTGGTAACCATCCAAAAATGAGCGGCTTTGCAACTGTGTTGGCTGCAACTAATGATAATCTGTCAATATCTTTTATCTATAAAACATCAGACAAACAAAATGCTGAATGAACAAAGGAAAGCAGATTTTTTTTTTGAGAAATTGCAAATGCTTGACATTCTTTGTAAATGACATAAACAATTATGTCAAAATTGTTGGCTACTGGTTGATAATCGTTGAATAGACAAACAATCACTTCAGCACTTTTGTACACTTTTTTGGTTATGAGCAGTTCTTGGTGTGTCATGTATTTGGGTTGTATCTCCCCGATTCTTTTTTAGTGTCAACATGCAGCTGACCAGGCTTTACGTGGATTCTGAGCAGGATATGAGACCGCTAGTTCATAATGTGCTTTTAACATTTACAGGAAACAAGAAAGAGATAGAGAGGAGATGAAATCTTTGAAATCTTCAAAGGCTCTTCGTGGAGCCTTTAGTCGATATAGGAAATACCCCTGGAATTACTAAATGGTCATTTGAGTCAATGTGCCCGGTCCCCCCTAAAAACCAAAGCCACATTAAACTAATAATATAAAAGTCCCTCCTGCTTCTAAATCCCATTAACAGTGCTCAAGGGCAGAATTAGAGCACATTAGCGGTGCAGAGCAACTTCTTGCTTGTTGTTTGCTTAGATTACTGTCTGAGTTGTGTTCTTAATTTGGCCAGTTGGAGATAATAGATATTGAAGACACTGGATTGATCTGTTTGTCAGAAGTAGACACATGAGATTGAATAGGATAGCCACAATGTTGGAAAATATCTGTAATGTATAATCTTTATTATATAACCCACAGCATTTTAGATTGTGTTTTGGTGATGATTAATGTTATAAGTGACTAAATGATGCTTTTTTTGATTAGCTTTTCTGTTTGACAGACAGCTGTCCTCTTTCAAGCATACATTCTAAACTGAAGCAACAAACATCTCTCTGATTTTAGTGTGTTCTGTTCTGCAGCTGATTGTGAAGTGTTATTGAGATGCTGAAGTGGGACTCAGAGAAGTAAAATGTGCCTGCAGATCTGTATTGACACAAGTCCCCGATGATGAATGCACATAATGCACCCAGAAAGGCTCTTTGTGTTCAGTTTCCCTGCTGAATTTAACACAACACCCACAGAGCACTCACAGAAATGAGTCACACATGGATACTTGCATAATAATAAGTCAGTAATAAGAGAAGTTGTACACCCACTGATATTTGGATGTATGGGATGTACGTAGTCTGTTCACAAATCAAGATGTAACACACATCTAACTTTTAAAAAATGTTGAGCAGAGCTACATCTGGTGATATTCTATATATTTCTTATATATCCCATGAAAAGACCAAAACCAAAAAATTAAATGATCCCCGGTGTGTCCAGAGCCTGATATAGCCTTATGTTCCATAGACCTCCATTGCTGTTCAAAGAATAAGTAAAAGTACATAAATGAACCACATCATTGTACCGGGTAACATTTTCCTTCATTGCAATTCATTGAAAATAGTCTGTTTGAATAAAGTTTACTATAAACTGCTATGGTGTCCAGCTGTAAATTACTGGGCCTTTTTAGAAACACAAGTATAGAGCTCAGTGGACTAATAGACTTGGGGTAACAAAAGTTTAGAGTATCTCCAGTAAGTGTAAGTTTAAGTGTAAGTGAGTGGGTTCATTCAAAATGCACAACATACCCATGATGTGAACCACCTGCACCTCTTTTTTGAGACTAGAAAAAGGTCATCCAGAGCCACAGAAAAACTGTTTCCACAGGCTGCGTTGTATTGAACATGACTAGTAAAATCCCCTTTAACAGTAATATCTGGCTGAAAACATGGTCTGCTATTTTATCCTATCTACACTACACAAATTTGTTGGCATCTCTTCCTAATTTGACATTCGCAGCATCACTTGCAACGATTACTGTTCCTCCCTTAAGCCCCTGTGACTTTAATATATTGAACTACAAGTCTAACACTCCTGCAGGCCAATATTGCAGAGTGTGAATGTTTGAATCACACCGAGGATAGTGGCAATGGCCCAGCAGAGCATAAATTAACCATTCAAACCATGACGTCATCAACCAAAAATTCATTGTAACCATGTTTGGTGTCATACGTTGGCTGTTTTTCTTGAGCCAAAAAGCTGGTCCCCCTTAATGCATATTTGTATGTGTGAATGTGCAAATTTGAGTATTGTGAGTGAACACATGGGCTTGGTTGTATGTGTGTTTGACATTTGCACAATGAGGACAACAAATCCCAAATAAACTGACTCATTTTCTTACTAGTGCGCAACAGTTTAGCCGACTCAAAGGGGACGAGACAGGAAATTGGACCGGTCCCGTTAATTTCTCGGATGACGGATCTCTGAAGCCTGCCAGAAATGGAAGGAAAAGGTACCTTTCCAGCGTGACTGACTGCACAACACCTCTGAGAAGAGAGAGTGTGAGGGAGAGAAAGATAGAGTGAAAGACAACATTCAGTTTCAAACCCATCATAATGACGACTCAGCACTGCATGTGTGGACTGGGCCACTGATAACGCCCACCAGTCTTCTCAGATTCTATTGTGAGAACACGAGCAGCACATATTTACACTTTCTTTGCTCTACTTGTTTTTAAATCTGAAGGTTTAGGAAGTCAGCAGGGGTGGTGGTGACAGGGCTACATCATACATTTAACTCTAACTTAAACTGTCTGCATGTTGACAGATGTTTCCGTCAGCATTTTCAGCCAGATTCACAGATCTCCGTAATAGTCACACCCTGCCTAGCCGATATTAAGAAGAAAAAAAAACGCTCTCAAAGGTAGGCCAGTTTGAAGGCATTTTTAAGTATTTTCACAGAAACGCAAGAATGCCTCTTTCTTTTTCATTAGTTTGAAAGGTATAAACTCTCATATTTTTTCAGTGGTGGTTGCACTTCAGATTTGCACTTGCATGTTGTCTGATCCCGTTCACCTCGACCCCAGATCCCTAAACCCCATCCCCCCTTCCGAAGCTGGTAGAACCACCGTCTCCTGTTGATGTACTGGCTTCTTCTCGTACCTCTATGTCCCATCAAGCACTCATTTCCAAATGCCTTGTCCTCCTCAATCTGTGTCTCAGTCATGTGTTCTGCACAGCTCTGTGTGTATGCCATGTACATAGTAGGGACACTTCTTTCTGCTCCCCCTATCTCCCCTTCTCACATCTGCATTGTCTCTCTCTGCGACCTGGATTTACCCCCTTTTCCACTTTACTTTCCTTGTTACAGTAAGACAGGAACCTTTCCCAAAGCTCCAAATCTGCATTGCACTGAGCAGTAGATGTCAGTATCTGTGGTAAAATGCTTCTTATAAAACATTTCTCCTTCTCAATTGGTTTTGAGATTTACCTAAGATGCCATAGGAGATGAAGTTCATCTCATCTCAAGTGAATTACTGTCTTTTAGAACTGAACAGAGAACACTTGCAAAGGTTTCATCATCTTAGCTAAAGCAAGCATGGATAGCCCTGTTCAATGTGTCAAACAGATGATGGTAAAACAGATGCTCCTCTCAGTAAACCCTCAGAAATACACTGCATCATCAGGTGGATGTAGACAACCAGTTTCATCGTTCCTTATTTGTACGATTTCATCCCAGCATCTTGTTCTTTTTATGCATACCTCGACTGTATTGCTCATTCTGTTCTTTTATTATTATCATTATTATTTTTTAACTCGCCTCATTTACCTCCACAGCCACAGGTAATATTTTGCAATATTATCCATCTTCCAAAACACCACACTACATCCGACCTATTTAATGTGACAAAACACAACATTCATTCTAATGAATACACATTGGGTTTGCTGCCATCTTGGAATTAAATCCCTTCACATTCCCTTCTAGCGTTATACATACATAAATTTGAAAACATTTCATGACATAGATATAGACATAGATTCAGATCTAGCCTACCCCAGAAGTATTTTGAAAAATTAGAACGGTATATGTTAGATATAGCTGAATTTAATAAAAATAAAATAGAAAAGTAAGATTTGCTGTTTGGATCAATCTCTTTATTTATATAAACAGGTTTTTTAAATTCAGCCAGAGAGAGATGTTCTGTGGTCCTCTGCCCAAAGCTAAAAGGAGAATGATAGATTAGGGCTAAAGAGAGAGACCGCCTGTGGGTGAGACTAATATAATAATTTAAATCTGAAAGAACAATTTGGTATGTAATGTACATTTCTCACATCTTTAGTATCTGTTTATTGCTTCAGTCCTTTGTAGGCACAGCATATTGAAACAATGTTGGATTTGCATGTAAATTGAAAACATTTTCAATTTTGAAGAACTTATTTTAGTCATTAGTCAAATGTCATTACAAAAAAAACAAAAATAATGTGAAGAATTAGTATTAGGCATGCATATAAAGAGGCTTCTTCCGGTCTCTTTTGATAATGTTTTGCTTTCACTTGAAGCTGCACCTTTTTGTGGTAATTTTATAGTAGACAGTTTAATTCTAGCAAGCACTTGGGTTAAGGCAACTGGCAATACAAAATGGTGAAGAAATAAATCAACAGTTTAATCTGTTTTCAGAACCTTTTGGTCTGTAGCATCCAATAATAAAAAGACATTGAATTTAAACTTAATTGCACAACACTAAAAAAACACATCACACTGGCCACTGTGGCAACAAGTGGTAATTACAAGGAAAGGGTACATTTTCTCAGCTGCTTTAAAGACATCATCATGTTTATCTGTGATATGCTAAAATATAGTGTAACAGATGCACAGTTACAAAGAGAGTCAAAGTCAGCGAACATACTCATTAATGTCAGTTAATGAGTATGTTCTAAAGTTTGCTAACATTAGCTAGAAAAAGCTGGTAATACCAGACCAAGAAAAACTGTAGCAGCAAAACTCCTGATTGTAATGAACTGAGCCATAGTGTGTTGCTCATGAACTCAATTTTCAATTACAAGAATGTGTCATTTCTTCTTTCAAAAGTTACAAAGTCTCGGTTTAGCATACATTACGCTGAAAAGCAAAAAGCAACTCCAAATTTCAGAGTTTACATTTTAAAACTCTAACCTATCAAACTGCATCAGCAAGTCAAGTAAACGACGCTTTGCATTCACATCCATGTACTCCACAAATATTTCCGCAAAGGGCAGTTATGAAAATTAAATGTGTTATTTTTGGTTAATCTTTGTCACCTAATAAAAATCCCAAATTTACTCTGCCCAACATGATAAAAATACAGTTTAAACACAGAAAATTCCATCTTAACCACCAGCTAATCATCCCAATATACTCAAAGAAACACACACACACACACACACACACACACACACACACACACATTTTATCCAGACTGCATGCTGATTGCATGTAAATACAATGTTGTGCTGCAAGAAATGAGGCATCAGTGCACTGATAAATTGCAACCTATTGACACCTTGATATAAATTGATGTCTGAATCCTTTCAACTTTCTTTGCAGAACCATTTTGTCACACCACCCTACTAAAGACATTGGTCTTGTTTGCTTTTGGTTAATGTTGCCATCTTGATATAGTGATTGCTTGAATTTTGATGATTTAGCTCCAGTTTAATTAAATATTAAAGATTAAATTTGAAAAGGTTTATTGGTTATAGCCTCTATGATTACCTGTTTACATGAACATCTGTGCATGTGTTTGTGCGCACAGTGTATGAAAACATCATGAAATCAGCCGCTGATGAGTCAAAATTGAAAAATGAGTTATTGCTGCCAGCACAATTGACATACAGTATTACGTTTATGCAGATAGTGATTTAAAAGTATAGATATACACAGACACTCTCATACTCATAACCAACAGACACTAAACTGCTATCCACCATCTAATCCACCATTTTAACAAGCTATGCACTGGCTGGTATCAACCCCCTTTCCCCTTTCAGACTGTTTCCGGTTTCTCTTCTAAATTAATATGGAACATACACATTTTAATCCCAGACTAACAGTGTTAAACCATGCAAGTTCTCATCATAACCAATTTGATAAGTGAAAATATGAGAGGTATTATTTTTCTTTGGTTAGTGTATCACATTGGTTTAGACTAAGATGTAACAGAATCTGGTGCAAGTGTCCAGTAAACAGTTACTATCCTGTTTCTGACGCCGAAAATCAGTTTCATCACTTCTGTCATTTGTCATCCCACAATGCTATACTGATATTTAAGTATTTCATTAAGCCAAACCATGGACAATTTTCAGCAAATATAAGATGTTTTTGCACACTGTTATAATGCTGTTATATTGCTTTTTATCTTGAGTGTTTGTTGTTAATTCTGTTGATTCTCTTGATTCTCTTGTGTGTGAAGAGACTTAGGCAGAGGATGACTGTGTTTATCCCTGCAGGTATCTGGAAAACTATGATGGCTCCTTTGAGTTCAACTCCACAGCATGCAGGGAGCTCAGACAGGAGATTATGGACGTCAAAGTCCTGACAATGTGAGTGTTCATTATGAGGTAGAAAACCTTATTTGAAATAACATCTTTTTCCCCCTGAGATAATCGACATCGACAAGCAGGGAGAAAATTCACCACCTACAATATTATACTTGGATAGACTTTAGTTCCCAAAATAAAGTAAATATCCTTCAGGTTTGAGGAAACAAATATGAACTGTCACTTAAATCCTAAAAAGCAACCATAAATATTATCTGTGGAACATTAAAACGAATGATCATGCTTAAACTTATGTTTAAGTTTGTTGGCACCACATATTTTAGTTCATTTTGAGGCTGGAGGATTTTGAAGTGTCCAAAAAGGACTTGAACAAAGAATATAGCAAGATTAAGAGTCTGCATGCATGCTATCGACTCTGTGAGGCTGTACCTAAGCACAGCATTGAATTGAGCTGAATGCTATCATCAGAATGCTAATGTGCTAACAATAACAATGCTATTAACAATTAGCACAAAATAAAAAGTCAAAATCATAAACGTCAAATTCATTGTGGCATTAGACAAAAAGTCAGGGGCTCAACAAAAGTCATTAGGATTCATCCTCTGGGGATCATGAATGTCACACAAAATTTCAGGGCAGTCCATCTAATAGTTATTTCAGTCTGCACTGAAGTGGTGGACCAGCTGATTGACAATGTAATCCCTAAAGCCACGCCACTAGCATGATTAAAAATACACACAAGAGATAACAGAAGTGTATAGAGTGTCAAAAGAATGGCAGTATATTATTAATACTGTTATTTATATTATTTTGAATACCTTTGAAACCTAGTTAGTCAGTTTAAAATTTTAATAGTAAGCATGTTAGTTTTGAGATGTGTATAATAACTGACCAAAAAGTGATGTGTTGCAGTTTAATATGTATGCAGATGATGGAGCAAACATTCTGCTCACAAATATTTGTATCAAAATCATAATTTATTGCATGTATTTTCTAGAGTCTGTCAGCTCTTAGCTTCGATACAAACAGTCATAGGAATTCTTTAATAAACATAAGTGACCGTTAACACTATTGTATATTTATTTTTTTAATAATGTGCTTTGTTATGTGCATTGAATGTAACTTTGAGAGAAACCCAGACAAATGGCCACTGAGATGGACAAAAAAGTCAATCTAATCTAATCTAAAAAGAAGAAGATGCATAAGTTCAGATGATTGATTTGATGACTCTTGAGCACTGATTATTTCACTTGTTGTTTTAAAAAATCAATAAGGGGTCAAATGACAGAGAGTCTGTGATGATCTAATTAACACCAAGTTGTCTACAGCAAATGTGCAAAAACTGAAGTAAATCCTTAAATCTTGACACATCCATTTTATCTCCAACACTTTACAGTTGAAAGCGCTCTTGTATTGTCAGTTTAACTGCAACACACTATAGTTTACATAACGTTTAGCATAATGATGGTTAAGATTCAGGTCAGATTCAGGGCACTCCTCAACAATCAAGTTATTCAAACAGAAATAATTTCCTCTTGTATGAATGTGAACATTTTCCAGTGACCTTTTCTGCGTGTCCCTTAGGCTGCCAATCTGTAATGTCGAACACATTCTTGGAGCTTGATGAAGGGCCATGAGCCGCTCACTGGCAGAGGCAGAGAACAGCTACTGTCACTCTGTCAGACAATCAGAGTAATTGTGCCACCCTGCCTCCCAGAGCAAATCACATCTCCCAATAATCTCAAAGGAAATGCCAGTTCAAGGACAGCTATTTACAGACATGCTCATTGAAGCCGCTGTCTTTGTATTAACACGTCTAGATCCAATGACATCAGTAAAGCCATCCCTGCAATTGTCTGTCCCCTTGTTTGTCTTTTTGAGTTGTTTTTATGACGTTTCTTCAATTTACTACCCTTGTAGAAACTTGGGTAATCGGAAAATACATGGCCATGGGTATCCTTCCTCATTCCACAAGTCTCTCTGCCTGTCTGCCAGGGTGAAAACCTCAGACCTGTTTGAGAGATGGCGAAACCTGCAGGTGTGTAGATGGGAGCAGAACAAGGAGGAGACAAGCAACTTCAAGTAAGTATTGCTCAGTCTCAGCAGAAGAAAAGTACATCTGAATGTTTAGATTTCTTAAATCTCATACAGTTTGCACATCCCTCTTTTTTTTTCATTGTCACTTTTTGTGAAATGCATTTAGTGTTTTTAACTCCAGTGTTCTCATTCAGGTCCTAAATGGTGCAAAAAATGCTTAAAATTGTCATTTCTGCATTTTGTCACCATCAAATGTTAAAGTCCAGTTTGCAACAAAGTCAGTACTTCGCTACATAACATACCGTACTGGGTTTTAATAAGATCAGAAGAAAAGAGAAAAGCAAAGCAAAAATTTGTTGATTTTTAAAAATAAAGTCAGCACAAATAAAACTCTTACAAATGAACTAACTCCATCCTCTCCTTGGTGTCCTCCTAAAGGATGTCTCTGTCTCGCTGCTGTAATGCTCCTTCCTTTCTGTTCACCACCAAGAGGAACACTCCTGCAGGGACCAAACTGAGGTACGAGGTTGACACCAGTGGTATTCTTCCCATTGCAAATGAGGTCTTCAAGATGTTCCCAGATGTGAGTTCATCATCTAATTTATGTGTGTTTATGTTACTAAATAATGGCTTTAAAAAAAAAAAATCTACCATTCATTTTGATGCTACTAAACCTGGTGATACAATTTATTTGCTTCAAGAGCCCTCAGTGCTGTCTGTCTAACATTAACAACACATGTCTGTTTCATCCAGGACATGCCGTATTCCAAATCACAGTACAAGAAATGTGCTGTTATTGGAAATGGCGGCATCATCAAGAACAGCAAATGTGGAAAGGAAATTGACTCAGCAGATTTTGTGTTTAGGTATAATAGATATAATCTTTCAGTGTTTGTTGCATGACAGCTGCACAATTATAGTTACAATTTATTGTTCTATTGCACTTAGCATAACATGATCCTCAGTTTCACATTGTAATTATGAATCTAAGTAAAATTGAAAACCGTAAAAAGACTTGAACATCGTGTAGGATTACACTCTTTGCACCAGTGGAGCCAAGTATTGCAACGTATTGGCTGCCACTGAGCCCTGCTATGCTTGTTGAGCTTTCACACAGTACATATGGCGTTTCAATGATAGATGTGGCAGATCTACTTTTTGAAATTCTTAATCATTTTAAAACAATTTTTGATTAAAACAGGAATCCTGTAGAAGAATGACTAATGTGCACAACATGATAGCTGAAAGTCTAAAGCTAAAGCAGCATTTCTCAGGCAAAAAGCGGTTGCGAAAACATAGAAATAAAAAAACCCAACATTGTTCTTTTAATTGCATTGTAGTGCTAGTTATAGTCCTAAAACTATAGTATTACAAGTATCATATGAACAAGTGCAAGATCAGACTTGTGTTTCATTCTAACTAACCCTGTTTATCTGCTTAGCTTACACACAAGCAAGACATAAGTTAGATTTTCCCTGTTCGTATTTCAAACTGTACATTTCACTTGTCATGTAAAAGGGGAAAGGCTTTTAAAATGAGGACTAATCGGTTTGGTGAATGTAACACTATCTTGGATAATGAGTTTGGCTGGAGTTGTTGGAGAGGAAACTACCCTAAATAAAGCATGAAAGAGCCGATAACAATACCCTATATTTAACATCCAGGACCAGCTTGGACACAGTAGGGAAATACTAGATGTGCTGTCGTTTTTTTTTTATGTAACCTGTAACTCGACAAAATGATAATAATAATGCTCCTTGGCCCTAGAAGTAACACTTGGTTAGGTTTCTACAGTAAGCTCTTTAGCCAAACATGCTAACATCTACAGCTTGCGTTAGAGCGGACAAACTCACAGTGTTATCAATTCCCTACTCTAAAAGTTGTTGTATTTCTTTGTATTGGAAAGGCTAAATAAGACACTAACCTCCAAGTCCTTTATATGGACTATTGCTCCACAAAAGCTTCATGCAGACTGCTTCAACATGTGGGGAAAACCAAAGCTTGACAAAATCTAGTTAAGGTTTCTAAGCTATGACTGGAGGGGTTAAGCAAAAAGTTAAGTTTGATTTATTGTAGAAGCCCCACTCCTGATCACAACTATTATATAATTAATTGTGCAGCTTCACATCATGCGTCACCAGCATGACTAGTTTGAAATGTGTCAAGTCAAATCAAAGACATTTGAATTCTTTTATCAGTGGACTTTTCTTTCTTGCAGGTGCAACATACCACCTATTAATGAGAAGTACACAGCCGATGTTGGCAGTAAAACAGATCTGGTGACAATAAATCCGAGCATAATTACTGAGAGGTATTGTAAATATGGGTCTGAGCAGGAGATCACTTCTATCTCTCTCTCCCATCTGCCTTTGTCTTTAGTCTCCTTCTCCTTTGTCTTTCGTCATCTCATTTTTCACTTCCTCTGCAGATTTCAGAAGCTGGAAAAATGGCGGCGTCCGTTTTACGAAGTCCTCCAGAATTACGAGAACTCCTCAGTGGTGCTTCCCGCCTTCTACAACACCCGCAACACTGATGTATCATTCAGAGTCAAGTACATGTTGGATGACTTCGACTCCCAGAGAGGCGTGTTCTTCTTCCACCCACAGTACCTGCTCAATGTGCAGCGTTTCTGGGCGGTGCAGGGGGTCCGGGCCAAACGGCTCAGCAGCGGCCTGATGCTCGTAACTGCCGCCTTGGAGATGTGCGAAGAAGTCCACCTCTATGGTTTCTGGGCATTTCCCATGAACCCCTCTGGCATCTTCATCACTCACCATTACTATGACAACGTCAAGCCACGGCCGGGCTTCCATGCAATGCCCCATGAAATTTTCAACTTCATTCACATGCACACTCGTGGGATCATCAACGTACATACGGGGCAGTGCACGTGATCCCTCACTCCAACATTTAACATTTTATTGTTTAGTTTGTTTACTTTAAATCAGGTTTATCGAATGTGTTTTATTTCGTTCAGTGGGACAGTTCACTATTATCTTCCTATTTAAAAAGGGGGTTCAGAGTGTATACTTCTTTGCTGTCACCAATTCAACATGTTGAAGATTGCTTGCTTTCATCGGCAACATATTTCTCTTTTTGATGTGTATCTTAAGTTGTTTATTTAGCAACTCACTCACTATGGTTGTCTGATTCTCTCACCATAGGTGCTTGTTTATAATGTGAAAAGTGGTCTTCATAGTGATGTTGTTTCTGTGAAGTTTTCTAGTGGCTCTGCTGTAAAGAGGTGTTGTTTTCTACTCAACGTTGCACAGATATTTACGCTGAAATGGGCAGCAGTGGGTGTCTTTCTGCCCCCTCATTCCCCCTCTCTACTCTCTGTATGTTGGACACTGCAGGTGTGGCAGCTTTTAATGTTTGTGTAAAACAAAACCTGAACCTTGATTTTAAGCTAATATTCAAAAAAGAAGAAAAAAAGAAAAATGTAAATGTAACATCCAATTGTCTACTTTTGTAATCTGTTTCCTATTCACCTAAAGTCACTGGGTGAATATTTTAAAACACTATTTTTCAACAGTGTTCACAGTTTTCAGTGGCCTACCTTCTCCCATTTAAAAATATCCTCCGATATTTCTGGTGAAAAAAGGGTGTATAAGAAAAGGTGTGAAGAGGTACGTTTTGGCAAAAGCCACATAAATACTTTGCAATGACACCGCCTCAGCAAAACTTTGACATTTTCAAAGCCGTCCAATTTGTAAAGCAACATAGCACTGAGCGACCCAGCCTCTAGTTGTCATTCATGTCTTAAGCCATGCTGCCTTATGAGATATCAAACCCCTCTATATGATATGCAATGCACCCGTGTGTTTTGCTTATCTACAAATACATTACCACAAAACTAAATCTTAGTTTGTCTCCTTGAATCGAAGAACATTTAATACCCTCTAAGGTACAGAAATTCATGTGCAGTTCTCATCTTATATTCTATTGGAATTAGTCTTACTCCCTGTAACCTCCATTCATAATCATATAATGCTCTGCATGACTTTACTCTGTACTTGGCTTTGTGTGTGCCTGCTTCAATGATCACTGAAATATGTTTACACTCTACTGAAGCTCACCGTGCTTTTGGAGATATATACACAAACCTTTTCACAGAAAGATGAACAAAGTCATCAAAGTGAATTGTATAATAGTGGATGCAGTTCTCGTTGATTAAAGATGCAAGAATATGGTTGCTGCCCTTTTGTGAAGTGCTACGACACTTTATTTACTGTATTATTTTGCCTTCTTCTTTGAACTGTGAACATTCAGTTTGCATTAAAGCACTTTTTTTAACTGTTATTTTCTTGTACACTGCAAAAAGGTTTAAACAGACAGGCTGTCCTTTATAATTGAAGGACATCATTGCCAATAAGAAGAAACATGTTTCTTTCAACATATATTCAGACTCTTTGTGTGTTTATGCACAAGAGTAATGAGTTCAGCAAATATGAACACCAAAAACGTTTGGCTTGACCATTAAATTGTTGTACAGATACAAGTGAATCAACAATGGAAAAGGAAGGGAACTGGTCCGTGTACTGAATGGAGGTAATATATAACACAGTGCTTCTTAACTGACACTGGATCATTCTTTATACTGGTATTGTGTTTGTAAATAAACTTGTTTGGATTTTCTTACTTGTATTCAATGGATTAATTATTACTGTGTGTGTCCATGAGCATGAGTGGGTATAGCATAGGAGCTAATTCATTAATATATTAACATAATAGATTTGCCACAAATAAAAACGGGCATTCATATGCAGCCCTCCTATAAATGTCCTGTTTTTGTGCTGACCAAACCTTACTATGTTTGCTAAGGGTGACACAATATGCTAATTAAAATGCCTCATTTCAGACCAGTTTACCTCTGGTTTGTGCTCCAATTAACTCATCAGGCAAATCTACTGTCAACTCCTCAATAATTAAGCAGCAACCGGTGTCGATGTCCTCTCCCTGACTGTTTCATCCAAGGATGGCTGGGGATATGGAAGATCATATCTGAGTTGTGCTAGGCTATCTGTTGAGGTCTTCGAGTGTCTGCAAGCACAGGATGAATCAATCCAGTTAAAAATTAACATCAGTGATGCAATTTAAGTTTTATGATGATAGCTTGTTTAAGATTTAAGAGGGACTTTAGATAGATTTAAGAAAGTTATTCACAACTTTACAGGCAAACTCATACTCCAGGGGACACTGAAAGATTGTTGATTAAAAATATGTCTACATGAGTTAGATATAATGTAGGTGTTGGGAATGAAAATTAGTTAGCAAGCAAGGAGAGAAGTTCAGTAACGTTAGCTAAAAGTAATGGATAAAAGGTTGAAATAGTTAAATAATAGATAAATGGTAGAATTATTTAGTAAAAGTAATTGTATAAACAGTTGAAATGGTGAACGTTAACTGTAGTGAAACATAAAATAATGAATAAACAGAAAATCTTAGCTAAAACTGTTAGAAAAGTAAGCTAAAAGTAAGTTAGTAACAGCCTAATCAAGGTAGTAAAGTAATAGTTAACATTAACTAAAAATAATGGATGAACAGTTGAAATTGTTACTGTATTTAAAAGTAATGGATAAATAGCTGGAACAGATAGCTAAAAGTAGTAGTTAAACAGATTGAATAACTTAGCAAAAGTAATGGAGGAAGTGTAAATAGTAAGCTTAAAGTAACAGCTAAACAGTAAGTTTGTAAAAGTAATGGATAAACAGTTAAAATTACTTTATCCACAGATGATTTATGTAGTCTGTTGTCTGATCCCATTATAAAATCTTATTACATGAATATCATGTGATTAGTTAGTTTTGTCTGTTAGGGTATTGATTCTTCAGTGCACTGGGTCAAATGAGGTTTGACTCTTTGCTGTCATCCATGGGTTGGGTAATTTGATGTTGAAAGATCAATATGACCAAACTCTGCCCTTCCCCTTGACGCCTACATTATCAGGTGTCAGATGGCAGCAATCCCATTAGCAAAGGCTAATGGGATGATTTGGCTCATGGTCAGGTGCAGATGTGTATGCCAGCGTGATGGAACTGCAATAGAAATGTCCATAGAGGAATTTGTGCTATTATAAAAACCATCTTGCAAAAGACAGGTCACACAATTATTCTGATGTCTTTCTTCTATTGATATACCGATGAAATCAGTCGATGTAATAAGTAAAACTGTGCTGGGTTAACAACTCACCATTTTTAGTTATTTTTACTTGTATTTCTCAACACTTTGTAAAGCAATACGGCAAATAATTTTCAATTAAAAAAAAAAGAAGAAATTTACCCAAAACAAATGAGGGGAGGACAGTTTCCTATATATTTCTAATTGGCACATTGAATTGTCTTACATTTATTACAGTAAAATGTCTTGAAAATCTAAATCATATATTAATCTTGTGATTCATACTGATTGCTTATTTCAGTAAACAATTTAAAGCAATGCATGTATTACTGAACTACGATTTCAGATTAACTTTGTCTCAGTAAATCCGGCAAGAAGAAAGAATAAACATATTTTCCAAAATGTTGGACTAAGTGGAAATTGAAATTGGCTGAAAGCAGCCATGAAAGCAATAAATCATTGTTACATTAATATTTAGTCATCCATGATAAATGTTGTGATACAGTCCATTTGTTGCCAACCACAATTTTCTTTCCTCAGGACCTTAACGGTGATTTGTAGCCTGAACATTGCTACACATTATTATTTCAGAATAAACAATGAGGAGTAGTTGTAAGGGAGAGTTTGTGTGTGTGTGTCTGTATGTCTGTGTCCGTGTGACTGCAGGTAAAAGCGAGACGCCCCCGGCCCGTAAAGCGATCCTAACACCATGAATAATGGAGCGTGCCGTTGCAGAGAGGATAAGTTCTCTGTGCAAGGCTCCTTTTTCACAGGGCTTTCTCCAACTGGTCACGTGAGTGCTGAGGTGACAGTAATTTTTCATGAGTGGTGTGTGTTGGTTGTATGGCCATATATTGCCCAGATAGGGGACTTCCAGACAGCCATCGCGACCTCTACTCCTCCAGAGTCTGTAGATCTGCAGCTGCATATTACCTCAAGCTGCTCTGAACCCCACGACCCCAGAACCTCCCTGCAGCCAAGGGTCAAATGAATTGTTTTACACCATTAGAAACTCAAGGCAGCACTTACGACACTAAAGGCCAGGGAAGTGGATGAATAAAAGATGCCGTCGAAACAGAAAAAATCCACAGCTTCAGAGGAAACTGAAGAGGTTGATGACGAAGTGGAGGAAACAGAGCCAAAGTTAAAAGAGAGGAGCAATGGTTTCACTCGTGTGGACACTACAAAAGGAGAAAAGAGTCGGAAGAAAGACAAGAGCGCAGAGAGCACTGAGACTCAGGAGGCCCCAGAAAAAAAGAAGAAGAAAGAAGAGGACGAAAAAGTAAAAGAGAAAAAGAAGAAAAAGAGTCCAGATGATGATGAACCTGGTGCTGTGATTGAAAATGAAGCTGAGGAGGGTGAGCAGAACAATAATGACCCCACGACCCATTCCAGAAAGGAGAAATCAGAGAAGTTCAAAGAGGAAGTGACTAAGGGAGCAAAGGAGGAAAAGAAGAAAAAGAGGAAGAAATCCTCCCCAGAGACTCCAGAGGGAGAGGAGATGGGATCCAAGGATAAAAAGTCAAAAGATGGCAAGAAAAAGAAGAAGAAGCCTCACAATGACGATGATGAGGAGCCCTTGATTGAGGAGCAGGAAGAGGAGGAGGACTCAAAGAAAAAGAAAAAGAAGAAGGCAAAGAAGGGTTCGGCGGACAGTGACGAAGATAAAAAGAAAAAGGGGAAGAAATCCAAAAGTAAACAGGTGGACTATGCTGCGATCTACCAGAATGAGCTGCTGGACTACAACACAGACTCATCTGATGGATATGAGGATGAGTACTACAAAAAGAAAGGTAAACATTTGACATTGTAGAGTGGACAGAGAAGTCTCACCTATTGTATTTTAGGTAATTCGCAGTTACATTACATATTACAAACCTGTCCCAACTGGTCAAATCTGGAATACAGGTTTTCTCCAGGTCTTTTCAGCTCTGATCAGGAGCACCCTGGGAATCCCTCTGTGATTGCTCTTGGGTGAAAGCTCAGTTATGTTCCACATGAATGGAGCCAAACAGAAGGTCTGGGGCAGACAGGTGCTGGGTGCCGTCCCAGTCTCAGGGGCTGGGAGAATCGCTGGGGCCAGAGGCAGGGCTGGGAGCCAGATCAGAGGTTTTCAAACCAAGGTCCTACAAATCCAACAGGAGCCTGCAAATATATATATATTTTTTTTGGTTAGGGGGAAGGGGTGGTTTATTTACTATTTTTTCTGAGCTTCCAAGCATTTTGGAGTTGAAATCCCCTGCAAAAGTCAGTTGAGCTTTGAGTTACGATTATTTTCTTGCACTACTGTTCCAAATGTAAAATGGTAAAATGTTCATTACCATACATTTACATTTAGGGCATTTAGCAGACACTTTTGTCCAAAGCAAGAGTAAGGCTGTCAATAGAACGAGTTTCAGGTTTCAGGCACTCATAATTGCTGAGTCAGCAATGGCTGGTAGGCAGCAAATATAGCTATAGCAAAGATGCTACACTGTGCTAAGTAGGCTACTATTTTAAAGAGCCAGAATGTACAAAGACACAAGTACAAAAGGAACTTCATATTGAACATATCTGCATTTATATGCTGTCAGTTATGTTAGTTGTTTTTATGACAATTTCTTGCTCCTGCAATGCAGTTTGCACTCATACCAACTAATGCATGGTATTGATTTTTATGGTTATGTAATGGCACTCATTAGAGTTAGAGAAACATTGTGGTCTTGTATGGAAAGTGAATTTAAGCACGAGACAGGGAGTGTGATTGTCTGTATTAACATTTTAAACTGAAACCACAATCTTTTCTAATTCTTAACTAAAGAGACTAAACTAACTGTGCTTTTTTTGCCTGAACCCAACCCATGCTCTGGACTCAGAAACAAATTGGTAGTATATACATTTCTAGGAGATAGGGTGACATAAAGGAAATTTGGAAAATGTACCACTCAGCTGTATTCAAAGGTGTTTTGAATGAGGAAATTGCACATAAACACACAAAAACATCTGTTTTCCTTCATCATGTTGAGAGAGAGAGTTCTGAAAATTTGACATTTCCCAGCATTTTCACTGACAGATAATTGCTACTATACCTGATTACAGGTAATATACTTTTAGCCCTTGATTTTTGTGCAGATTATGAATGGAGCAGTAAGTATCATTATTTAACATCAGTAGCAATGATACATGCCTGTGTCCTTCTTATCTCACTGGCTTACTCAGGTCTCTGACACTCCAGGGAGTTTATCAAGGCTCAGTTTTACCAGGCCACTGTCTATCTGATTTTATCAGGTGTCTCTCTTTCTCTTTAATCTGGTTTTAATAGCTCTGCTCACTGTTAATTAGATATCCATGTCCCTATCGACTTTGGTCAAATTGCTCTTTATCAGGTCTCTGCCTCTCTATTCCTCCTCTCTTGGATGTTTTTACGTAATCAGTATGTGTCTTCTAGATCCCTGCTTCTTTGCATGTCTCCTTCATTGAACCTCTACTCCCAGTTCCTATATGTATTCCTTGGTGGATTTAAAAATGTTTTTTACTCCTTTAGACTATCTTAACCTTACATAACATTAATTTTGGATACCCCACAGAGAACCAAGTCGGCGCCAGAGTGTCCCATACCTTTCTTCATAACGCACAGAGAGGAGTTTACATTGAAATACAGTAATACAGCAGCAGGACTATAGAGTTACCACTGTACAAGCCAAGCTATTAAGTCACTGGCAACAGCCAATCACCGACTAATCTCCTGCTGAAGATTTAATGTTGTCACTGTAACTCAAACGCAGGGTTTTTCATAGGTGTGACTTTAAAAATACACATTCTTCGCTTGTTGTGAATTACAAAGAATTTGATAAGTCAGCTTATTGGATTCATTGTGACAAATTTTGAGTGAGAAGTGACTCATATAAAATGTGCATCTTGTTATACAGACCAGAATGGAGGTTTTTAAGTAAGCAATAGCCACACGCATCATCTTACAAGACTCTAGTCTACAAGAGTCTAACGTGTGTGCTAACATGTTTACAATGACAATGCTAGCGTGCTGATGTTAAGCAAGTGTAATGACCATCTCTCCCCATCTTATTTTTCTTAGCTTGCTAACATTTGCAAATTAGCACTAAACGCAAAGTACAGCTGAGGCTGATGGGAATGACATTAATTTTGCTGGTACTTTGCCATAAACCAAAGTCATGAAACTATAAAATAAACAAATTGAAATGTTGTCCTGAAATCTGGATACTACCAAAGTTATTCCAGCTCATCTTGAGGGTGACGTGTATGTCTGCACCACATTTCATCACAGTCCATCCAGTATTTGTTGAGACATTTCACCAAAAAACAAAAATGTCAGGGTGGCACAAGAGGAAAAGTCAGGCAATTGCCAAAGTCAGTGGGTTTAATCCTCTGGGTACCAATAATGTCGCTATCAAATGTCATGGCAATCCAGCCAATAGATGCTGAGACCACAGTAGTCAAACATTGCCATCCCTGGAGTCATGCTGCTAGTGTGGCTACAAATGTAAACAGACAGTGACCTCGGATACGTGTGTCAACTCTTCTCTTCCCGTCCTCCATACAAACACTTCAAATGACACAAACAGAAACAGATTTTACAGACTGCTGTTTACTTTTTGAGAATCAGAAATACTAAGTACTTTTTACACATAAAAGGAATTTGCTTTTTGACTAGGTGAGGAGCAATAAACATAAACCTTTAGAATTATAAAAATATGAATTTGAAATTTAAATGGGAAATAAATCCGCTGGTGTTCACGAGTGCTTCTCTGGTGAGAGAGCTCCGGGTATCACAGCAGAAAACAAAACAAAGCGCACCAAACACTGAGACAGCCACCCGCAGTGGACGATAATCAACCCATCAAGTCAGTGCCTTGGTCGGACAAAGAGACACATTTGTGAAATGTGAGAGAGGCTTGGCTGGTGTATCACACCAGACATGGATTCGCTGCAGATTCGCCGCATTGAATTCCCTGGCAACCGTGCATGGAAGGAAACATAATGCTCCCTAATGTTTATAGATTATTGGACATTGTCTGAAGATGCGACTTTGTGTTTGTCCTTTAATTTGTCCAATTTTTACTTTTTAAATAATGAAGTCCTTGTTTGACCTCAGAATTTATTCACTATACGTGCTCTCATTATTTTAGAATTGTGATATTAATTACTAGGACAGATACACATTATATTTTCTCCTTCTCTTTCGAATCTCCACTCTCCTCTCTCTTTCAGTGTATGAGGTGGTCACTATCACTGGTGATGTAAAGGGCGCCGGGACAGATGCTAATGTGTTTGTAACCCTTTTTGGAGACTTTGGCGTCACGCCCAAGGTTCACCTGGCAAGCAAGTGAGTTTAAAAGGGTTTATGTTGATGTCATTGAATTGGATATTTTAATAAATAAGTTGTCTTTAAGACTTCAAGAAATCAAGTCTCAGTGATTCACTCTGCTCTTGTTATCTCAGGTATAATGCTGTAGCTGAGTCAAATTGATTTAATTCTGTTTCATTTAATGTATAATCAGTAAGCTTTTCAATGACAGCTGTTAACATTTGATCTTTTTTATTCCTCTCTGATCCTTCAGCACAGAAAAGAGGTATTTTCTAATCTGCTAAAGGATGGTCATGATTCTGTCCTTGTGTTTGATTGTATTGTGCACATAACACTGTATGAGAGAGCATTCCTGGTCAACATTAACCTGATGCCTGTAGAGACAATGAATGAAGACAAAATCAAATTGCACACCAAGGATCTCTTGGGCCTCAAAACCAAAACAGTCCAACCTTAAAAATCCATCCTTTAATGTCATAGAAGCAGTGCATGTTCATAATAAAGTTTGTGGAGCAGGAATCTCTCCTCTATACAGTCGTGTAAATTCTCGGACACAGAATATCTGGAGTAAGGAGGAACTATGTGACATGGCCGGTCTTCTTTTCCATTCAGAGACAAATGAAAGAAGACCACGATGTCATTTTTATGGATGATCAAGTGACGCTCATGAGATCTTATCAGCAGCAGGCTCCCTTTATTTCTGTACACATTGATTGATAGATAGGGTTACCTGTGCAGTGTATAGCATATACCATCTTATTGTGAGCCATACTGGACCATGTCACCCACACCTTGTGGTGGTCTCATTCAACCACTTCAGACAGCATCAACATGCTATGTATTCAGTATCTCCATGCTGTGTGGCTGTAGTGTTGCTCAGCTGATGAAATACTATACATGGGCGTTGATGAGTCCCTATTGTCATATAAAAATATACTGCATAGTAAGGAGTTTCACCTTACTCCGATATATATTAAGTCCTGCCTGTATTGTGTAACGATTGATCGAAAACATTGCAACATGATACAGGTAAGGGAGGGCTGCCATGTCTCCAAGCATATTTGTCTGACTGAACAATCGAGGAAGATTAAAAATACAACTCTTTGGAAATTCAGTGTGATTATAACAAATTCAAATTGCATGAATTCCAAAGTTTGGGTTTGCTTTTTCATCAGTGTCTCATTCTCTTACAGGTTTTCATGGAAACCGAGAACGAGGGCATGTATTCATGAGTTTTGGATAGGATTTCATTCTAGGAAGTTTTTTTTAACAGTATATGACACCATGCACCTTAATTATAGGAGCCTTGGCATTGTCTGTGGGTTGAACGTTGCAGGGAGAGGGGAACAGATGGAGATGTGGGTCAGAGACAAAGGCAGGCATTCTCTGTTAATGAAAATAAGGGTGTCTGATTCGCTGTGGCTGGCAGAGGGGCTCCTATTTGCACACAGACCCGATTCGCCTCTGTGTGGGGTAGAAGTACGTGGGAGGAGGATGAGGGGGCGTTGAAGTGGCTGAGCCACAAGAGGTTTCAGATTATACCACTGCCATGAGACCACCAGGGTACCCTAAGCCGGATCAGTCAGGAGATGTAATTTACTCTACCAGGGTTCAGTGCAGTTGTCTCTCTGCGGTGCATTTCTTCAACTCCAGTAATCGCTCCTCTTTCCCAATCAAATAGAGCATCTTTCTCTCTCATACACACGCCCACACACACACTCAATTTCTCAATTTATCTTTCTCCCAAATTCTAACATTTTCCATGTTTCCTCAATTTACAGAAGCCGAACTGCATTTGAGAAGAATAAGACTGATGTTTTCCGTATCAAAACACACAACGTGGGGCCTTTGAAAAAGCTGAGGTACTGTACAGCAAATTTAATGTGACAGAAAACGCCACATTACTGACTGTGACTTGTGAAAACTTCTCACTATGATGCCCATTTTGGTGTTTACGTGGCTGCCGCAGATAACCCAGAAAGCACAGTTTCAGGTCACTGACAACATCACAGTTTATGCTTCATAGTTAAGTGTACCTCACACAGGATAACAGCAGCTTACAGAGAGGATTGCACAGGAACATTCTCACTTATTCCCAGCCGTACTGCTGGCCATCAAAGGATTTCATCCAGTGGCAGAAGGTTAAGCCCCATCTGTTGTGGGCAGTTAGTGTCTTACTCCAGAGGAGGCTGAGTTACATCACAGGCGCATTAACACATTAGCAGTGAAATGAGGCAGTAGAAGTGAGTGCAAAAGATCCTGCACTATGGCTGAGAAAAGTAAGAACTACAATTTTTGACAAAACAATCCCAACCCAAGGTTCATTTAACAGCATTTCTAAACTCTTTTGACCACATCACATTGAACAGTGGACAATGTTTGCTCAGTTGTCATGGAGATGGATCCGTTGAGAAACAAACAAACAACAACAACAACCGAGCAGTCAAGGTCCACTTACCAGCTTTTGCCAGCTTTTTTTTTAATGTAATACTCTATAAACATGCCCTAATTTGCCAGATGTGTGATCAAACTTCATGAAATTGTCAGAAAACATTTCTGTGTTGATTATAACCATGCTTTATTTATTTCAGAGTTTTATCTGTAAATTAAACATTTTGATGAATATTTAAACTTTTAATATAGAAACTTGAAATTTCCGCTGTATTAATTCTAATAGATGTCTGTCATACTTATGATTCAGCCTGTGAAAGCAAAAGACATCCAGTTCCAGAGAAGCTGTGGTATTCTAAGGGTTAAGGTGCCAAAAATGGACAGATTGCTGGTTCAAATCCAGCGGATTAGGGCTTTGTTAAATATCTTTTCCATCTCTCACAATGTGCTCGGAACCTACTTATATTTCATTGTGTTATTGTACCGCATCTCATTCACTCCTCATGACGTGTCTGAACCTCAGTGGATGAAAACAATGGTCTCTGTTGTTTGGCATTAACCACTGCAGAAATTCAAGCAAACAAAAAAAAACCCAAAGTCATTGGTGCATGTGATGTGGAAAACTCATTTGTGATTACCTGCAGGGTGAATTCATGTCAGACTATGACGGTTGACTCCCCAGGATCGAGCACGATAACACTGGGATGAATGCCAGCTGGTTCTTGGACAGGGTTGTGGTGACCGACATGAACCGGCCCCATCTGCGCTTCTACTTCGCCTGCAACAACTGGCTGAGTCGGGAGGAGGGTGACAACCTGTTTGTCAGGGACCTGCTGGGAAGCCTGAACGCCATGGACGTCCCAAAATGTAGCTCACACTGGGACAAACACATAACATAAAGCAGACACAAAAGTTCACAAAGGTTAAAACAACAGTTGATTACATTTGTTGTGAAATGGTGCTGTATAAATAAAATTGAAGTGAATTGAATTAAAATTCCCAATACCTCCATCACATTTTTGAGAAACCACCGTGGTTGAACATTTCATCAGAAAGACAGTCAGTTGTAAGATGGCCAAAAGCCAATTTTAAATATAGCCTATACATTTTTTTTTAGAAACATGACAATTTGAGTACCATGGGTCTGTACAGTCGTACAAAACAGTGCCTGATAGCCCACAGCCCTTCCTACTTTCTGTCATGTTGTAACTGAATTCAAAGTGTAATCCACAGTGTAATCTAACATCTTAATACCTGCAGTCACTCAATGTTGCAATGTGATCTAACATCTTAATACCTGCAGTCACTCAAGCAGAGCCTTGTGAAGCTAGGGCTCAAGTAAAGTGCTGTGAGGGACACACGCACACACACACACACACAGACACAGACACAGACACACACACACACACACACACACACACACACACACACACACACACACACACACACACACACATACACACAAACACATTGTTATGAATATTTAACCTGGAAACAATCTCACTGTGGATTAGCAAGGAACCTGCTTACTGACAATATAAAAGTCTGGCTGATTATGATTGCATAGAGCTGCTTCTTCTGTAACTCTTCCAGGCGGAAAAAAGATACTGATGATCAGCATCCAGCAATCCTAGTGCATTGTTCACATAAATCACTGTATTCCTCATTTCCTGTTTCATATTTCCTGTTTTGCAGTAAATAAATACATAGTGAGTGTGTTCACTGCTGACATGAAGGGAAGTGGAACTGATGCTGATGTCTTCCTAAACATCTTTGGAGAGAATGGAGACACAGGTAGGGCTGCAACCAACAATGTTTTTCCCTTTTCAATTTTCTTTCTTAATTGCTTAATGACATAGTCTATGAAATGAAGATAAATCTTTAAAAACATCTTTGAAAAAATCTTAATTTCACCAAGGCCAAAGGAGGCATCTTCAAATGTCTTATTTTGTCTAATTTACAGACCAAAACATATGAATTTACAGTAAAATGAACAGTTGTAAATTTACCACCACCAATAGCGAGAAATACTGTTATAATGTTATGTATATTTATTGTTACTGTATTGCCTCAGGCTACCATGTCCTCTTTCTGATTTCAATGTGTTTGATTCACATTCCAAAATGCTTTTTTGTTTATTACAAAAGGAGAGAGACGTCTGGACAGTGACAAAGACAACTTTGAACGCGGGTCAGAAGACAAGTTTACAATAGAGGCGCCAAATTTGGGAAGGTTAAGGAAAATCACCATTGGCCACAACAACAGAGGTTCATCAGCTGGATGGTTTCTGGATAAGGCACGTACAGTCTACACATGCATACATAATCTTTATAGACCTGTACATATACATAAAAACATTTACAATGATTGCGCATAATGTGTCTCTCCAGGTGGTAGTTGATGACATGGGGAATAAAGAAGTGTATGAGTTCCCAGTTAATCGCTGGTTCGCCATGGATGAAGATGATGGCAAAATACAGAGAGATTTGTTGGTTGGATCCATGCAGCCAATGGGTGAGAACAACAGGAGCCACCATTTCATGATATTTAAAGTTGAACTAAAGTTTTAAATCGCCACACTTTTTGTGAAAGAAAATATAATTAATCAAATTTGACTGCAGCTATTGTGCATAAATGTCCACCTTTCAAAAGAGGATAAAATCGCTTTTGGACATATTTGTGGAAACACTGTATAAGCTTCCGGCCTCCGGAGAGGTGGCAGTCAAAACAAACACCAACCATTCACACTTACAGTCACACCTACAGGTAAACTATCCAGAGAAAACCCACGCAGGCACAGGCAAAACATGCAAACTCCAAGCTGAAAGGAAAGAATTAGAATTTCAGTTCAACTTTAACATATGGTCACATATATTATTCATATCTCATTCCATTAGAATTCATTGATTGGCATGTTTGGGTATATTTCCTGCATCTACTTAGGAATTGTATACAATGTACAAGTGATGACTGGAAATGTGAGGGGTGCAGGCACCAACTCTAAGATCCACATGGTTATGCATGGCTCCAAGGGCTTAAAGAACAGCGGCAAAGTCTTCCTGGAGGGTGGTGCTTTCGAGCGTGGTCTTATCGACATTTTCAACGTGGAGATTTGTGAACTAATCAGCCCGCTCAGCAGGGTCACCATCGGGCATGACAACGGGGCTGTTGGTGCTGGATGGTACTGTGAAAAGGTACTAAATATCTGATTTTGGTAACAGAGTGATTCTCAAAGTATCACCACCCACAAGCACCCATTCTCTCCCTAGGTGGTAATATATTGTCCATTCACGGGCATCGAGCAGACATTTCAGTGCGGGATGTGGCTGGATGAGGACGAGGGGGACGGACTAATTGAGAGGGAGCTGTATGAGATGGTCTCTCTCAGACAGAAAAAACAGAAAAGTGGGTGGCTTCATTTAACTCAAAGATCTCTACTCAGTGAGAGAAAAGCAAATCACATGTTATGTTTATCAAAAAAAGAATTCCAGTTGCTTTTTTATTGAATTATATCAGATTCAGAAAACACATTGGCTTCTGATTAAGACCAACCTCGAGTCATCAAAACTTGACTAGCCTACTTTGGTATCAAATCTACTCTTATCCTACTCCAGAGTACCCATGGTCCCTGTGGATATGGACATCAGATGTGAAGGGTGCAGGGACAGATGCCCAGGTGTTTCTGCAGATCTATGGAGAGAAGGGCAAGTCTGACGAGATCAAACTGGAAAACAACTCAGACAGCTTTGAACAGGGTCAGCTTGATAAATTTGTGGTAAGCTCTCGGCCATCTGTTCATCTCGGTCAAACTGAACACATTACAGCTTCTTCCAATGTTAAGTTCTCACACTGATCAAGACTACATTCTAAGATTTTTTCATCTGTAGATTGAAATGCCAGACATAGGAAGACTGCAGAAACTGCGCATCTGGCATGAAAAGAGAAACCCATTCTCAGGCTGGCATTTAGCAAAGGTGGGACTCATTGCTTTGTCTGTCTGATCTGTCAGTGTAAGCTGTTAAGTTTGTTGTATTATGTCCCCTCTTAACACTAAGTTAGACACTAAATAAGTTTAATGTTGCACCTGATCCCAGTAGAGAACAGAGACTTTAAATGAGGCTGTAATGCAAATAGTTTCCCAGACAAAAAGTCTAACCTTTCCTCGTGTGTTAATGTCACTGTTGCAGTTTTCATTTGTCTAAAGGTTAGATCATGAACCACAGATGAAGATGTGTATGATGACGCATGAAGCTGTCAATTTCTGCAGGTCACTTTGCTGAAGACCCTGACGATGGAGAAATATTCTTTCCAATGTGGCCGTTGGCTGGACATCAATGAAGATGACAATGAGATCGTCAGAGAGCTCCCAGCGACCGGAGCGCTCATCAAGGAGCCGCTGCCCTGTAAGAAACACACTGAGGATGCAAATTTTCTCGTTTGATCCTAAAAGCACACAAACTTTATGAGAGAGAGTCAGTGCAGATATTCAAACTGTCAGGTGCCTGTACAGCGACATGGCAATTTACATGTCCTGAGCGAATGTAACTTCTTCATGTAATAGGCTATGATGTGAGTTTCCTTCTCTGTTTTCTTTTTCAGTGATAAAGTATCGTGTTACCATCTGCACCGGCAACGTCAGCGGAAGTGGCACCGATGCCACCGTCTTCCTCAACATTATCGGTGACCTGGGTGACACAGGGGAGCGACTCATGATTATGAGCAAAAACAATGTGAACAAATTTGAAAAGGGCAATGTGAGTGCATCATTATTACACAATAGACACAAAAAAGTGATAGATAGCCTATTGTCTGGGAAATGCCCTGCTAACATCTTTAACCAGTTTTCACTCTGTCTTCCCTCAGCATGATGAGTTCCTCATCGAGTCCGTGTCTTTAGGCCAGGTGCGCAGAGTGCGCGTCGGTCATGATGGGCGCGGTGGAGGCTGTGGTTGGTTCCTTGATAAGGTGATGGTCAGGGAGGAGGGCCAGCCAGAGACTTTGGCCATTGAGTTCCCCTGTTTCAGGCAAGGCACTAATACTGTACACATGACTTAAGGAATTTCTGCAGAGAATTGTGCGAGAAGATTGATACCACTGTCATGTCTGTACATGTAATTAAGCTGCAGCCAGGAGACAGTTTGCTTAGCTTAGCAAAAAGGCAGCCAACCTGGCTCAAAAGGTAAAAAAATACACCTGCCAGCTCTAAAGCTATCCAATCAGTATGCTACATCTTGTTTGTTTAATGTAAAAATGACATTTGGACTTGCAGTGCGTTATGTGCAAAACTATTTATTGTCACCTGGTTGCCTACAGCCTCAAGCTGACTGCTGGCTATAGCTTCATAGTTAATGAAGACTCCCCCTCTCATCTCTGCCAAGAGACACTTAACATATTTTAGCATTACAAGCATAGAAAGTGGAAGGTGGGTCCACTAGGGTCCATGTGACATAAATAATTATTAGAGGATGTACCATGGAGGTCTGGTAATACATCCATGGGGTATACTCATAGACTCTGTGTGGACATCCCATACCTCCATTATTTTGCCTACTACGCTAAAAGGGCATCAACTACGCATGTGCGAAATATGTCTTCATGTATATGCTGATCTACTGGTGGGAATGGAAATGTTTGTGTGTATTACTTGCAAAAGTTCCATTTCATTTTTATTGATTTTTCTTCTTAATTCATTACTCTGTAACCCACCAAAACACCACCCAGCTGTAAAAAACCTCCAAACAGCCCCAAAAGCCCCATAAATTGGCCACGCTCACGTTCACTAGTTCTCCAGTGGCATGTGTGTAAGTAGTTAGGCAGCTGACGGATGAGTTTGCCACTACAAATAGGCACTAAATGCCCAGTGGTCAGCCAGCTCTCTCCTTCAGTCACTGGAGCCAAACCACAAGGCTGAGGTGCAGTGTTACATCTAGAAAGTGTCTCTTCCTCTCCGTCTGTCCTCTGTTGTGTTAAAAGGGAAATGTTTGGTAGTTTCCAATGCAAAACAATGTAGAACAGTTGTTTAAATATTTTGTGTTGCTTGTACTTGATATGTGCCTGCATTAGATAAACAGTGTAATAGTTATAATGTTTAGCTCCAGCCATTGGGTCTTACCTTTTCTCCCCTATTATTTTTTTCACCTATAACTACAAGAATACTTTTTTGTATTTGAGAGATTATGTTTATCTCATGACACCACTCAGAATAAAAGTTTGGTGGGAGGGTTGATCTCATCCTTTGTTTCCTGCTACAGGGTTCAATTTGCCTGTGTGTTTTTCTTCAGGTGGCTGGACCGCAATGAGGACGATGGACAGATTGTCCGCGAGTTAGTTCCAGCCGGAGAAGGCCTACGTCTCTTTAGTGAGTGCAAAAATAAGAACATTTTAAACCAAAAACAGGTTGAACTTTGTGAAATTGATGTATGTAATTGTTATAATATTCTAATTTCCATCCTCCTAAGATGTCAGCTACCACATAGCAATCAAGACAGGCAGTGTGAATGGGGCCAGCTCAGACTCCAGGGTGTTTGTCAAGTTGTATGGGGAGAAAGGTGATACTAACAAGACAATACTGGCAGTTTCCGACAATGACCTCAGGAACTATTTTGAGACCGGACGCACTGACATCTTTACCCTGGAAACCTTTGACATCGGACAGGCAAGTTCAGACCTGCAAACACTTCATATAGAATGGAGTTTATAGTAAAGACATGTATGTGTTTTCTAATTCCATTTGATCCTCTAATGCTCTAACGCAGGTCAACCGTCTCTTGATTGGTCACACTAATGAGGGTTTGAGGGCCGGATGGTTCCTGGACAGTGTGCAGATCTCTGTGCCAGTTCATGGGATGCAGTACATGTTCCCGAGCCACCGCTGGCTCTGCAAAGACGAGGCTGATGGGAAAGTGGAGGTCGAAATCTATCCCAGTGAGATGTTGGAAATCGAAAAATGTAACTAACAACAACAACAAAAAGTCTTCCACAGTCATTCATTCATTCATTCTATCAATTTTAAACACAACAGTTAATGAGTAATGCTCTGCTGTGGGCTCACATAATCTTTCTTCCTGTCATTTCCTTTTTCACAATTTTTTCTGTAATAACAGTGATCAACTATGAAGTAACAGTAGTCACAGGGGACGTGCGTGCAGGTGGCACCAATGCCAATGTCTTCTGTCAGATCTACGGAGATGAAGGAAAAACCGAAGTTCTCGCTCTCAAGAGTCGCTCCAACAATTTTGAACGTGGTACCACTGAGATCTTCAAGGTCTGTATAAAGCCTGCGTCGCGTTATGCCAACGTATGTAGAAGATTTAAGTTCCTGGTTTGACCACAGTTTCATACCTGCAACCCAGATTGAGGCTCAGGATGTTGGTAAGATCTACAAGATACGTATCTTCCATGACGGGAAGGGTATCGGAGATGGCTGGTTCCTGGAGACAGTGGACATCAAGCGGCTGACAATGACTATGGTGCAGGTGGAGGTGAAGAAAGAGGACACCAAGAAAGACAAAAAAAAGGACAAGAAAAAGAAGAAGAAAGAAGAAGAAGAGGAGGTGGAGATAGTTGAGGAGCTGCAGGAAGTGGTGGAGACATTTATTTTTTCCTGTAACCGCTGGCTGGCCAGGGATGAGGAGGATGGGGAGATTGTGGTTGAGCTGCTGACCGAGGACATTGAAGACTTGGAGAGTAAGTAGAGCATGAGTGTAATATGTTATTTGCTTCCAAAGGCCTGATGTTTTTTTAATTGTGACATTTTGAATGAATGTTGAATTAGGCAAATGTCATCAGGTGCAATGTTGAAATGTCACTCATGATATGTCTAACTGTGTTTTCCTCTCAGTGAACTCATATGAGGTACATGTGTTTACTGGAACTATGTGGGGGGCGGGAACTGATGCCAATGTTTACATCAACATCTATGGTGAGACTGGCGACACGGGGGAGCGACAGCTCAGGAAGTCGAACAACCTGAACAAATTTGAGAAAAGCCAGGTATGCTTTGCTTCTGTCAATTCTAGATGTGCTCATTGTTGTGATAATCAGAGTGTTGATAGACTTGTTTCTGTTTTAAAGGAATAGTCTGTCTGATTTTTTGGGAAATACACATATTCAGTTTCTTACAGAATGTGTTAGATGAGAAGATTCACCCTCATGTCTGTCTCTTAAATATGACACTAGAGCTGGCAGACACTTACCTTAGAATTAAAAGAGGACCAGAGGGAAATTGCTTACCTGCTGTGAGTGGCAATGATCTTCTCATCTTACTCTTTGCAAGAAAGCACATAGGCATATTTCCTTAAATGTTGAATTATTCCTTTAATTATTCCTTTAACTATCTATCTCTGTGACTTATCATCCCTGACCTCAAAATGCAAAACTTAAAATGACTGCAAAACTATGTCTATAGGGTGTTTCATATGTTTTTTTTGTGATTATGAGCTGAACTGGGGCCCTCTAACATGACAGAGATTATAGATATTTATTGTAATTTATTTATTGAGCAAAATATTTCTACACTGCAAAAACTAAACTCTTAGTCAGATTAATTATCTTAATTGAAGGCAAAATATACTTGTATTCTGTCTGACAAGATATTTCTTCAGGCGGCTTTTATGTTGGCCTGAAATAGCAAGTGAAATATTCTTGTTCTGTTGGCAGATAATTTTGCTAATTTTAAGTAATATTTCCCCCATTTAAATGTTTTTTTCCTTGTTTTTGAGAGCTCAGTTTTTGCAGTGTAGTAGTGCCCCTGATTGTACACCCTAGGAAAAGGCCAAACTACAAAGTCTAATTAAACTACAAGACACATTACAACATCTGCTTTTTAGGACTGCACCACAAAAAGTGTGTTGTTGCCTTTAGTTCTCTACAGTTAGTTAGTTAGTTAGCGGTGCAGCTAGCTGTTAGTTAAAGCTTTATTAGCTTTATTAAACCTCTTTCTCAATTTGGTCTCAAGCAGTGTAAACAAGGAGCTTAAGAAGCCCTGTAGATTAAATAAAGACCAAATGAATAAGAAATGAGGACAGCTTACCTAAGACCTGTGGTATTACTTGACCCTGTCTCTGGTTTGTTCACATGTGATACAGGAGGACATTTTCAACATTTCTGCGGTCGACCTGGGAATCCTGAAGAAACTGAGGATCCGACATGACAACAGCCAGGCCAGTGCTGGCTGGTTTTTGGACAGAGTGGAAATTGTAGACAACAAAGATGACACCACGTAAGTCATAATGGTGTTAGAAAGAGTGCAGAGAGATCCACGTGTAACTGCATCGTCACACAAATCCCTTGAATAATTTAAATAATTAATTACAAAAAATAGTTAATCAATCATTTATTTCGTAAATAAGAAATTATTTACACCCTGTTGAGTCATTCTAGGCCCCAAATCAATGCCCCTGGTTTCACAAAACAACATGAGCAACAACAACAAAGCAGACAGACAGTTTATGTCCGTGGAGCTCCGCTGTGTGGTGTGAAATGGTACTCCTAAACAGCCTGTCTGTGGAGAAGATCAATCTAAAAAGGGAGGGCTGTTTTCTGAAAGTATTTTTTGACACTGGAACATTTGACAGTCCTACACAGACACTATATGTTTGTTACTCTGCAGATTGTACACTGCACAAAACATTATATACATATGTGTTTTAGGTATTTTTTCCCTTGCAAACGCTGGCTGGCTATTGATGAGGATGATGGGCAGCTTGCCAGGGAGCTGGTTCCTGTGGATGAGGCCTTTATGAAGAAAGGCGATGATGATGAGGAAGACTCTGAAGCAACTCTGGGACTGGAACAGAAAGGTGAGAGCAGCATCATGGCTGCCCCGAGAAAGAGAGAAACATTGTGCTGAAGAATCAAAGTAACCTCTGACGATGCCATTAAGTTTTTTTTTAAATGAACAAATAGGAATAATAATCACAAGATTGCCTAATTTTCATCTGGTTTCTTTTTATTACAGCCATGTCAACAACATACACAGTAAGAATAAAAACTGGTGACAAAAAGTATGCAGGAACTGATGCTAATGTCTTTATGATCCTGTACGGCAGCAAGGATGATACAGGTAATGCTTCAGACTATCATACTGCATTTATATATGTGTGCATTCAAATTATTAAACTATTCTGTGTTGTCCTCATCTACAGGGATAATTAACCTAAAGGCTTCAAAGACTCATAAAAACAAGTTTGAGCAGGGTATGATCGATGAGTTCACTGTAGAAGCTGTTGACATCGGACCACTGAAGAAACTACGTATTGGACACGACAACTGTGGTACAGCAGGACAGACTCCAAAATACAGAATGAGTCAGAATACTTATATACATGTAATGACAATAATTTGTGTTGATGTTTAAGGAGGAGGATCGGCAGGCTGGTTCCTTGACTGGGTGGAGATTGATGCCTCGTCTCTTGGACAGAAACTACGCTTTCCCTGCGGTCGTTGGTTGGACAAAGGGGAGGACGACGGGGCCATCATCAGGGACCTATTCCCTAATCCTCTACAGACAGAGCTTTACACACCATGTAAATGTGTATGACATGTAAACAGCACACTTACAAAAATATATGTCATATGATGCACATAATTGGTTATGCTGGCTGCTTTTTTGTTTTTCTAGTTGTTCCTTATGAGATTAAAACCTTCACAAGTGACGTGTTTGGAGCCGGCACAGATGCAGATGTCTTCATTGTTCTGTACGGGCGAAATGCAGTGTGCACCCAGCAGAAGTCTTTGTGTGTCAACAAGAGGGAGAGGATGATGTACTTTGAGAGAGGAGCCGAGGACATGTTTATTGTTGAGGTACAATAAATGACAATAGTCATAAATAGATAAATAAGTAAAGTAGGTGCGTTCATCAAGCTCTGGAGACCATGTTAGTGAAGAACAGCGAGGACATCAATATCTTTCTGAATACATTATTAATTTAATCATGTTTTCTGTGCAGCTAGAAGATGTGGGGGATGTAATTGAGAAGATCCGTATCGGCCATGACAACCGTGGGGTCAACCCAGGCTGGCATCTGGACAGAGTGGAGATCAGACGTCTGCTTAGGAAGGGAAAGGTACTGTCTAATGAGCACAAGCGCAATGGTGGAGGAAGTACTCAGATCCTTTACTTATGCAGTAATACAGCAAAATAAAAACTACCAAATAAATATAAATATAAATAAATACCAGTAAAAGACTGGCATTGGAAATGTCACTTGAGCTGAACTATTAGCAAACTGTACTTAAAGTGTCAAAAAAATAACTAGTTAGTTATAGTATAGATATACTATCGTATAATATATTGTTGTATGATTATTATTGATCCATTAAGTAGCATTGCATTACAGTGGCTATCCAAGTGAAGCCACAGTTAACCACTTTATAGGTACTTTCATCTATAACAATGCATCCCATGTCAAAATAATTTAAAAGTAAAACATTTGCCTCTGAATTGCTAATAGCATTAAGTAGCATTAAATGCAAATACAAAGTAAAAGTACCTCACCTACTGTACTTAAGGACAGTAGTACAAGTACATGTACATAGTTAGTTTCCACCCAGATCAGTTCAACACCTGATATGATTTCAGTGCTTGCCCAATAAAAATCTAAAAATAATGATGTAGAGGACTCACAGTACATTTGTCTTTGCCAACATCTCACTAGTCACTTGTAACACACAATCACTATTTTTGGTCAGTAGGTGGAGATGTTCTCTTCACAGATATATGAGAGTGATCCAGCACTGTGATTCACACACTTAACACACTGAACTGAGCTGAGGCTCAGACAAGAACAAGACACTGTGTTTGCTCGTTTTCCTCTAAGGCACAAACACACACATTAAATCGTGGCTATGTTTCAGCCCTGTGCCCCCACCCCCACCCCCTGCTCTCTCTCTGTAGGGTTCAGAGACTGTCATCTTCCCATGTGAGAACTGGCTCGCCAAGTCGGAGGGTGATGGAGAAACAGTGAGAGAGCTGGTGCCGTCTGACATCATCACTGAGAAACTTTCACGAGACGGAAGCTTGAAAGTCACTGAAGTCGAAGTGGAAGATGCCCTGGAGAGTGGGTTCACACACGCAGACAAACATTACATTCAACTGCACTTATACACAAACATGCAGAAATGTTTGTAAGATTTGTCACCCTGCTGTGTCCTGTCTTTCCCCCGACTTTCTGAGCATTAGTTTGGAACTAGAGTCAATTTTCCCTTCAGGTCTTTTTTATCCCTGAATGAGTCTCTGTTATGACAGTGGCATCAAACCGTGATGGAAAATTGCTTTCTTTTCACTTTATATTCTACCAATGGCCTCAAACCGATCCCCTGTGTGCTTGTCTGTGATCATCATCCCCGCTACAGCTCACACATACAAAGTGTCAGTGATGACAGGTGATGTATATGGAGCCGGCACCGACGCCAATGTCTTTCTCACGATTTACGGGGACCTGGGGGACACTGGGGAGAGGAAACTCAGCAAGTCAGAGACAAACAGCAACAAGTTTGAACGAGGCTCTGTAAGAAAGAACACATTTTATGACTATTTTTCACCATCTGTCTCTATTTTCTATCGTCCAAAAATGTACAAACTACATTATTATAATGTAATAATAATAATGTGTGTTATTATTTATCCTATGGTTTTATCTCCCCAGGTGGATAAGTTCACTATAGAGGCTGTTGACCTTGGACAGGTTTTCAAAATAAAAATTCGCCATGATAACAGTATGGTGAGTGCGGACTGGTACCTGGATCAGGTGGAGGTGGTTGACGAGGACACGGAAGAGGTCTTTCTCTTCTTATGTGAACGTTGGCTGTCCAGGAAGAGGGAGGACCGACGCATTGAGCGAGTCTTCTATGTCAAGGTAGAATGAAAGACATCTGTGTGTGACTGTGTGTATGAGGTGCCTTAGAAGGTACAAATGGGAAAACAGACATTAAAACACACTAATAGAAAGGAGAATACAAAGAGTAAGGCAACTTAAAATCGCAATGCATAAAAAACTTCTTGTCAGTCCACCCATATTACATAAAAACAATTTATTTTTCAATTTCAATTTTCATATTTATTTATAAGGTTTTCTGTTTCCATCCAAATACAATGAGGGTGAATGAAATTTTGTTTTGATGCTTACAGCACAATACAGCACCTTTCTGCATACCTAAAACCACTGGTGGTATATTGTCTATGTTTGTTCTGTAATTTGGGTGACCTGACCTTTTAAGAGCAAAAAGACAGCATAATATTTTATTACACATATTGATGCCATATAAATGAATTGTCATGAATATCATTGCACTAAATGTCTAAGCTTATATGTCAAACATACACAGACTTTGTGTGCTTCTATAGATCTTAGCATCTTTGTCCGTGTTGGTGTGCTTGTGTGCATCATTCCACTGGCTGTGTTCTTTCAGGGTTATGAAGGAGTTAGAGAGAGCCTAAACAGTAAGAAGAAGAGCTCAGTCCTGACAGTGAAGAGTGTTGACAATAACATGAACAAAAAGAACAAAAAGAAGAAGGAGGAAGAAATTGAGCTTCCAAGTAAGAAAAATCAAGAAGCTTTACTACTGCATGCATGATTTATCCTCTGCTCAGTGAATGTTTGTCATTGATATTAATTAATATTAATATAACACAGACATCTTTACATAATCTCTTGGTCTCATGAATGAACAAGTGTTGTGCCCTTCCTGTGCAGTCATACCATACCACATCACCATCTGTACTGGCCTAGAGCGGGATGCGAGCACAACCAGCAGGGCCTATGTGATCATTATTGGGGCCAATCACACCCAGACAGAGAGGTTGTGGCTGGACCTGCCGGACGAGAGGAAGGGCTTTGAGGCCGGCTCTCTGGAGACCTTTGAGTCCCACGGTTCAGATGTGGGGGAGATCAAAAAGGTCGAGGTGAGGGAGGAGGGAGGCTTTTAGAGTTTCAGTGAGGATCATGCACTCTCACACACACACATAGACACACAAGATCACGCAGAAAAATACACCCACGTTGCTTGAAGTGATTGTTTCTCTCCCTCCCTGCAGCTGGGCCACGATGGAGCCACTCCTGAGAGCTGCTGGCTGGTTGATGAGCTGTCTGTTGCTGTGCCAACCAAAGGGGTCAAATATATTTTTGCTTGCAAGTGCTGGCTGGCCAAAGATCGAGGAGATGGTTTGACTGCTCGGGTATTCAACGTGCTTGATGCAGAGGCCATTTCCATCTCCCAGAAGGTATGTAAATGAGAGCACAGTCATATGGCAGAGAACTTACATCACAGAAAAATCAAATGACCACAAGTGACTAGTGATAATGAGTAAATTTCTATCATACTGGCACTTACAAAACCAATGGACCAATTTACATTAATGAAAAGGGTATATGTAAATAAAAATACTATCCAGCCATACCAGAATTCCTCCAAATCATGATTAAAATTTAATTTCCAATTAATATCTCCAGGTTTAGATGGGACATTTTTGAGTACTTTAAAGACCCCCTCCAGCCTGTGACAAATATTCAGATTGATTTGAGATTGTATCTGAAATTCAGAAAAAAACAATCAAAGATGCTGACAGGTGTAAACTAATTATTACAGTAATAATTATAGTATTACTAAAACTATAATTCACAACGTTATTAGTGACAAAAATGGATTTATTGAAGGTAGATTTATTGGTGACGGTATGGAAAATGAAAATGCAAGATAAATTCACATTGTTGTATAGTGTAATCTTGTGATGTTTTTGTGGTAATGGTGCATTTGGGAGAAATTATAATGAGTGTTGTAGCCAATTTCTATGTGTGCTGTATGTTGTGTGTTAGTGGTAAGTTGAGGTGACACTCTTCCACCTGCACACCAGGGGGCATAGGCAGGGAATCACAGTGGTAACGGAGATTATGTGAGGAAGTCACAGGTGAATAGCAAGAGGGAATTACAATCTGGGGAAGCCACACAGTTTTTCAACCGTGCATGTGTGCATGTGTGTATCTTGGTGATAGATTTTGTCATGTCCTTCCGTTACCATTGTGTTTACTATTTTTTGCTTACTGTACATATGAGATCAATTTACATCAGAAGTTAGTTTTCTGTAAGTAGCTTTATTCTGCATAAAATAAAGTGTTAACCGCATGCCATGGCAGACCTGATTATTTGCACCTTTACAAGTTGGAGACGACTTCATTCCCTCAAGTGGCTTTTTTGTGGTACGATCGCCATTACAATGAGTAAAATGTCTAATATTTTCATGTCAGATTATTTACGAGGTGACGGTTGTAACAGGAGATGTGCAGAACGCAGGAACAGACACCCTGATCTTCATGTCTGTGTTTGGAGCCAACGGCAGCACAGAGGAGATGGTGCTGCAGAAGAATGAGGACAGGTAGACAAACATGGACATCAGAAATAATATCAAATAAAGAGACTGTTTCAATATGCTGCAGATTATAAACTCTGTGTTGTGTGCATGGTGAATAACAGGTTTGAGCGCGGTCAGGAGGACACTTTCAACATGGAGATAGATGACATAGCCCCATTGAGGAAAATGAGGTTTCGTATAGATGGCTCCGGCAGTCGACCTGACTGGTTTCTGGATAAGGTCAGCTCACTTTAAAGGGGAAGTCCACTGTTTTTACACATTTAAGTATGTTTTGGGGATCACTAATTCATATGTACAGAAAATGTTGTGGCTCCAAATAATAAAAATCCGGGGGTGTGGAGTTTGACAGAAGTGACATTACTGAACTGTCAGTGGTTGAGTAATATTGTGGGACATATTTCTGGTTCTGCTGCATTGATTTTAATATTGTTTTTTTAATACTGTGTGAAATGATAAATTCAAAAAAGTATTTTAACTAAACTTGAACCAAGTCAGATAAAGAGATGTGCGTTCAGGAGATGTTTACGTACAAGAAAATTGTCAAAGATTACAACTGAAGGAGCAATTCAAGCAGGTTTAAGTGTCCACAATAAGCTGATCACTACGTACAGCTTTCCTTCTTCCATTCTTGTCAAGAGCTAATTGGTGATCAAGAATAAACTGCAGATCCATAAAACATAAAACCAGGAGTACAAAAAGCAGAACACTCTGTTTGCTTCTTCCAAAATCAATAATAGCAGTCACAGGTTTGTGTTTTGAGCACTGTATGCAGTAGGTCATAGGATCATTCAGTCTATTATATCACAAAGCCAAATAGACACACGCGCACACACACACACACAAGCACACACATCTATCTCTGCCTGCAGGAGAATGGTCAATGATTCATCCACCCACCCACACACGCACACACACACACACACACAAATGCAGTAAGGCCCAGAGTTCCTGGAGTGAGCTATTGACCCATTTTATTCACCATGCTGTTGTCATCATGGACACACACACACACACACACACACACACATACGCACACACACACATGCACACACGCTGTGTGTTTCTGTAGTCAGTAGAGAGAGAAAACATTTAATTTTAAATTTCGTTTTAGTATGAATTGGTGTACGTTAGTGTAAATATCACAAATGTTTAACGCATAGTCTAAGAATATGATCGACTGCATTAATATGCAATGTTTGCCAAAATGTTTCAGTGCGTTTTCTCTTCACCTGACCCTGGGAGGACAACATCACTGGTCAACTCTGAATTCAGTCTGATGTCTCCAGACAAACACTTTGATGAAATAGAACACATTTCCTATGCAAATGTCTTCTCTGGTAAAGGCACCATGCCTGCAGAGCAGCAAAGCAGTCAGGAACAATACCAAGCCCTGTCCGTCCGTGCCTGGGACTCAGCGGCTGCGAACATCTCCTTGACTTGACCCTGCACAGAGCCTTGTGTGTTCAGCATCACAAGCAGATGTGCTGCCTTTATGGATTGCTGGGTCTGTGTATTGAAATGGACACAGTGCACTGGGCGAACTGCCAGCATAGTAATCTGCCCAAATAAATATGCAGAGTGGAGTGTGGCTGTTTGAGTCTGCCTTGTAATGAAATTTTTTCCAGGACTAGTGATCAGACATCTTAGAAGAAGCAGGTTTTGTGTACATACTGTTAATGCATTGGTGTTCCTAATATGACAGTGAATGACACAACCCTTATTCATATACTCATCTTGTTTTAAGCCATGCTAGTGGAATGATTTTAGGCATAGTAATGTCTGTCTGTCCACCACGTTGGTTCAGAGTGAAATACTAAGCTATTAAATGAATTAAAATTTTGTACATTCATGGTCCACAGAGGAGAACCCTGCTGACCCACTGACTTTTCCTCGAGCGCCACCTTAAGCTTAACATTTGTGATTTTAAGAGAAATGACTTAACAACTATTGGATTGGTGAACATGGAGTATTATGTTATAGCCTACTGGAATATTAGAATGTAAACTAGTGTGGCTGTAGACATTACATTTATCAAAAGCGACTTACAACGACAACTTGTGACTTGCTTTATATGTCAGAGGTCACACACCTCTGGAGCAACTAGGGGTTAAGTGTCTTGCTCAGGGACACAATGGTTGATGTGTGACAGTGAGGAGTTAAACCCAGGTCTCTCACACCAAAGGCATGCGTCTTATCCACTGTGCTATTTTCACTGTGAGAGTGGGTGATAAAAATCAATGTCAGGATATTGAACAACATTTAGAGTAAGTGTGATTTTATTTTATTTCTGTGCATTCAGGTGATCATGCGTAACCTGACCACAGAGGAGGTATCTGTGTTCTCCTATGAGGAGTGGCTGTCCAAGACACGGGGAGCCAAGAGAACCGTGATCTGCGAGATGGCTGCTGTGGTGGATGAGGAGGTGATGGTGGAGCTCACCACCTATACCATCCAGGTCAAGACTAGTGATAATGCAGGTAAGTCACCAGCACATGCTGGCTGATGTCAGCTGGCTCATAAAAATGTTTAGTTTAGTTTATCAGCTAGTACGGCAGTGAGTTAACAAAATTGACGAGAGAATGTGCAGCGATGTGTCCTGTCGCGGTCAGAGAAGAAGCTTTCTCTTGCACGTTCCATGTGGAAATCAGTACATCATTGCAAACATTTATGTGAAACTTGGGATATCTTTTATGTACTTCTATACTTAAATTTTCAGACATACTGTATTATTCAAAGCAGTGGTTCCCAACCTTTTTGGCTTCAGACCTCTTAAAACAAAGCTTTGTCTACTTGCGACTAATCCTCACAGGTTCCACATAACAGTGTTTGTTGTTTAATTTTATTTGAATACTTTTTAGCAGCCTGAAGATGTAAAATTATTAATTAATACATAAGAAGAAAGATCCGCAGAAATCAATAAAAGTCATAATATATAAACATAGTTTGACTCCCCCAGATTTATCTAGTGACCCCTTGGAGGGTTAGGGTTAGGGTCAGGGTTAGAGGTTTGTGTTTTCCAGGAGGAGTGAAGGTGGAATAATTCACGTTTGTCTCCAACATTGTAATGATAGAAACCCTCTTCAGAAACCCTCTGCACGGCTGCGCTGCTTTCTTCATGCAGTGCTGTCTGTAGCTCAGTAGTGCTGCTGATCAATACGATAGCGTGGCGAGAAGTCTGAGCCGACTTCAAAGGACTGCTCTCTGCCCTTGGCAGTTACTGGAAGCTAAAATGTAGCCCCGCACCACCACTGAGGCTCTGGGAGGAATAATGAGCCTGGCTGACAGACACACACACACGGACTACATTACATAGGCGATGCTGAGCATAATATAATGGTCTCCTATGGGATCATTGTGGAGTGATCTGCATGTATAATGTGAAGAGGCATTGAATGTCAAGTGTGTACATGTGCATATAGGGAGCTATATGAAAAGGAAATAATTATAAAAACAACAACATAAAATGAAATTTCTAATGTGGCTGAAACGTGTTGCTCATTAAAACTACAGAATGTCTGGCTTAGAGTACATGTGTTAAATTAGGACACTGAAAACCTGCTGCAGACTGAGTGAGTTTTGTCCTCAGCACTGCCTAATATACATGCACTTAGTGTCCTACCCACTGTAATGAAATAATAAAGAACAGAGGGATTACAGATAGGCTGTCTGAGCCAGAGAACATGTCTTTCTCTACTGCTCATTTTATTCTTTGCATAGTGTGGTTGGATGTTAGCTGATCAGTTTCTTCTGGGCTTTGCAATCTCAGTATTTATTTCCACAAATAATTCAACAAATTCCTGCAATAGTTTAGATGCATTGGAGTTTAAAATATCTGCAGTGCAAGCACGTATACATTTATAATCACCACACTCTAAAACTGTTCACAGATGAGATCAAGTGCATTTTTATGAGAATTTGTATGAGCTTCATGCTGTTAAGTCAGAATAATATAAAATATACATTTTTTATGTTATGAGAAGGATTTATGTTTAATCTAATATGTTTTTGTGTTTAGAAAAACTAAACAGGACATCCAGGGAAGTAGAAATCCTGATTCATTTTTGTAAATAGAGTCTCTCCTGTCTCCACAGGGGCAGGCACTGATGCCAATGTGTGGATCATCATTTTTGGAGAGAACGGAGACTCTGGGACACTAGCATTGAAAGAGAGCAACAAATCCAACAAGTTTGAACGGAAGCAGATGGACACATTTCGCTTCTCGGACATCCTCAGCATTGGAGAGCTCTCCAAAGTACGAGTCTGGCACGACAACACAGGTAAGCCACTCAGATAAACAGATACTCTGCATGGTGGGTTGATTAGATCTGCACTTTAAAACTGTCATTGTGAAAAGTGCTATATAAATGAAGTTTGCTTAAAGAGGTCATGTTATGCTTTTTGGCTTTTTCAATTTCTTTTTTGTGTTATATATTTGTGCATGCACCTCTGTGCAATAGGTTTACAGGGAGAAGAAGCCCATCTGTCACAGAAAACACTTTTCTTGAACTGCCTAAAAACAACTCGATTGTAGTCCAGCCTTTACCTCTCTGAACTATCTGCATCACTTTGTAACACGCAAAGGAAAGGCACAGTTAGTAACTTACCACTCTGAAACTCTTGAAAGATATTTACTTCTGTCTTTTTGGTTTGCTGATCCTATTACACCCAGGTCTTGCTCCAGGATGGCACTTGGAGTATATTGATGTGAAGGATGACATCATGGACAAAACATTTCGTTTCCCCTGTGACCGCTGGCTTGCCAAAAATGATGATGATGGACAGATAATGAGAGAACTGCCCTGTGCTAACAACGACTACTTAGACCTCAACGAGAAGACAAGTGAGGACAGCACACACAATGATTAGGCAATGCCACTGGTTCTCAGTAACTAGCAGTGTAAGGGATTACTAATTCCAAAACAGGAATAATAATAATAATAATAATAGTATTACAGTTACTAATTCATGTAACGCTGCGTTACTGTGTTACTAAACACACTATCCTTGAGGTGAATGCGCAAATGTGTGGCACCTTCTGTTGTTCAAGTCGGCTGTTAGCCAAAAAGCTAAAGTGAGAACACAGTTGTAAGGACTGCCATTATTGTGTCACAATGTAAGATGCAGAGAACATTGCTGTCCGTTGTAAACTTTATGCGACCAGCAAAAAGCTTTCAACCGCGATCTGCATCTAATTTATTGAAGCATCTGCTGAAACAGCACAGCAATGAAAGAAACTTCACCCGCTACTGAAAGTGATGCATGTACTAGTCGGGAGAGAGTGGCATTAAGCAACGTTTTACATTTTGCAAAAGCACTGAATCCTGCTCTTGTAAATGCAATTGCAGCAAAACATTAGTCAGGATTTACTTTTTTGTTTCAGCCAGAGGATTATACTTTGGTCCTGAAGGTTGTGTCATCAGTATATGAATGTGTGTGAATCATTAGTTCCACTCTGATGTGCAGTTGGCACCTTGCATGGCAGCCTCTGCCATTAGTGTGAGTGTGTGAATAGGGTGGATTTGACATAAATTGTAAAGTGCATTAAGTGGTCAGAAGACTAGAAATGGCTCTATGTAACTACAGTCCATTTACTATATATATGCTGTGTGGAAATGATGCAATGCAGGACATATCTGTTTAAGGACAACTGTGACAATTTTTCTTTAACTGTAATGTAATGTTTTCCCTCCAAAAGAGTACGAAATTTGTATCACAACTGGAGACATGGCTGAAGCTGATACCAAAGAAAATGCCTGGATTGTACTTGAGGGGAAGAAGGGCCGATCAAAAGAATTTGTAATGGAAAACTCCTCAAAGAAGAAGAGGTTCTTACGGTAGGTACTTGGTGCAAGATGAACTCAATGAGCTGCAGCTTGTTTGCATGAAAAAGCTTAAAGAAATGTGCTTTCTCTCCCTCTATTTTTCCCTATTCACTTATTATGATAATCCCACCAACACCAAGTACTTGAGCTCAGACCAAGGCTGCAATCCACTATCATGCCATTATACCATCCTGGAGAAAATTAATTCTGACACAGAACAAATTGGCAGTGACATGAATATAAAGCATGTGGACCAATTAAAGAGAATAGCTACTTGCTCTAACATGCTTATTTCCCTCTCTTTTTAGGGGAAATGTTGACAGGTTTGAGTTTTCGTCCAAGAACCTGGGCGACATTGCTGGTATCTGCCTGGGCCACACACCCAAGGATGGAAAGAAAGTGAAGGGGGAGGTTTACTGGCATGTGGTGGAGGTCGTCGTCACTGAAAGGGAACTGGGAAACAAGTAAGCCATGGTTACTCATTTTATCATACTCATACCATTTGTTGGTTACAAATTATATTCTTTCTTCTCTGTATTAACACCTCCAGGTACATCTTCACTTGCAATGCCCCCATCCCTCTCTCTCCAAAGAGGGATGAGTTTATGACCTTTGAGTGCACAAAGGCCATCGAGAGCTTTGCCAGTAAAGCTCGAAGCTTGGTGCCCGTCAAGTACGAAATCATCATCATTACGGGTGATGAGAAGGGAGCAGGTACAGATGCCAATGTTTTCATCACTATCTACGGCTCCAATGGGGATTCAGGCCGTCGGCAACTGCGGCAGAAGTTTCGTAACCTTTTCGAACGTGCGCAGACGGACCGCTTCCTCCTGGAAATGCTGGACATGGGAGAGCTGCAGAAAGTTCGTGTGGAGCACGACAACTCTGGTCTAAAGCCCGGCTGGCTGCTGGATCGTGTAGAAGTCACTAACACGGCCAATGGTGTCACTACCATCTTCCTCTGTGGCAAGTGGCTGGACACTAAGAGGGCTGACAGGCAGATCGCCAGGGTCCTCTACCCGAAATATTAGAAAAAAGTATTATTTATAAAAGTCCCATTGCAGAGGGATCTTCCCTCATGTTTAAAGTAATGACCAAAGAGATTCTGCTCTTGCAAGTTTTATATCTCAGGAACTGAGACAGATTTTTACATTCATAGTTTAAAAAAAATTATTATAGTTTGATATTTAATGCTACGGGGGAATATAACCTGTAATGAAATACTGTGACAATATCTTCTTAGTTCAGAAAACTGAATGTGCCATTCTTTTTAATTTTCATATGTTGGTTTGTTCAGTTGCTTTGTTATAATGGAGGTTTTATAAAAGATTAAACTCTTTTGTAATACTCAGACACCGCTTTCAACCTGTTTGCCTCTAAAGTTGCAATTGCAGCTTTACAAAGCGTTTAAGCAGTTTTTACCTCATTGTTTTGGTTTTACAGCCCCACAACTTTACTGTTTTGGTTTACCTTTCACCACCCACATCAAGCTTTTATTTAGTAAAAAATCTCTGATAAATCCACAGTACAAAACCTGCCCAACACCAAACAGTAGACAGACACAGCTAACGACTAGATGGGGAAAAAAGTGGAGCATGTGGCAGATAAAGACTTAATATTTCCCTCAAAACAGAGCCAAAAGGACTTAAATTCAACAGGTCCAAATGAATGCCGAGATGCTCTGTGTCTGTTGGGTGTATGGAAAGGCGACTGCTATCATATTTACCAAAAAACAGTTTCTTAAGTGCCACAGGGTCAAACTCTAAGCACATTTTATCATTTGGGGCTGCTGACCATATTATACCAGAATATAACACACAAAAATAAGTACTTGTCCATTTTATCCAATTTATTACAAAAAGAGCACATACAAAAGGATAATATACAAGCCATGAAATAAAATTAAAAAACAAAAAAAAAAAAGAACAGTTTGGGTTTAGCAATGCAACTTTTGAAATCATTATCATTATTATTAGTAGTAATAATAAATAAAGTACAAAATTCCACCACATGTGAATCTAACATTTACCCATAATACGCTCATCCATTTCCTCATCAACACACTCATCACCATTAATGCGCTATTGCTTTAATATTAATGATAAATAGTTCTATTTTCAGATAAAATATCCTATATTGAAAAACATTGCGCAGTCACAGCTAAACAGCAGATTTTCATACAAGGATGGCGGCAGCCCTTTCACTGGCACTTTTTGGGATATTTTCTCTTCAGCTTTGTTTTTCAGTTTCAAACAGCAACAAAATGTTTTTCTGTTATATTCTTTGTATATATTTTCACCATATACTTTAAACCATTGAGACTATATTGAAACCTGAGAAAACATGCAGTTTTAGAAAAGGTTGTGCTTTAAAACCCTTGCCTTTCTTTTACACTGTGAAAGGAAACAGAGGAGAGATTCTGAGACGAGAGATGGACGGTAAAATAAAAAGTAGGAGATAGAAGATACGACAGAATAGAGAAATGAACTAAAGAAGATTTTCTGTAGTATTTGTAAAGCCCACAGTGAAACATGCCTCTCTATAGAACTATTTCCAAAGTATGTAATGCTTCTGCACTACAAACCATCAACTATTTTGGACATTTTGACTTAATTTTTGAGGATAATGGCTTTTAGAGATACCTGTCAAATGTTGTCTTCGCTCCTTCATGACTCATTCTTTGAAATAATTATGCAACCAATAAGGCATGGTGGCTTCATGGACTGATTGTTCTTAATGGTTTCAGTAATATGGAAATATCTCCTAACACTTAAAGCGAGGCACTTGTTATGCTTAAGTCTACAAACAATTCTGGAAGAAGAACTGAAGAGAAACACCAGAGAGATGAAAATTAAAAGATAGATACAAAGAGTTAAAGCGAAAGAACATGCTTCACAGATGATCATTGTTAAGACCCATAGTGCATTGTGAGAAGCAGAGGATAAAAAATGAAAGCCAGAGTGATAGTATTAAAGTATCTAAACTAACTTTTTTTGCCAGTGAGAGGGTTCCCATATTTAAACAAATGAGTGCAAAAAAACCAAAAACAAACTGAAACCAATTCACTTCATTGCAGTTTGTCCACTACATCACAGCATGGGGGATCAGAGAAATTGCATTGAATGGAATGTAACCAAGATCCACAGCACCACATGAGAGAGAGAGAGGGAGAGAGAAAGAGACAAAGAGAGAGAGAGAAAGAAAGAGACAAAGAGAGAGAGAGAGAAAGAGACAAAGAGTGAGAGAGAGAAAGAAACAAAGAGAGAGAGAGAGAAAGAGACAAAGAGAGAGAGAAAGAAAGAGAGAGAGAGAAAGAGACAAAGAGAGAGAGAGAAAGAGACAAGGAGAGAGAGAGAAAGAGAGAGACAGAGCGGGCTCAGTAGCTCAGCCTTGGACAGTAAACATCGCACAGCCAGCTTGTGGAGAACAAACAGCAGGGCAATTTTTTTTTCTTTAACTTTAGTTTTCCAAAAAGTACAACTGCATGCAAAGCATTCCCATTTAAAACAATGCTAAAATGAGGTAATAGTTTTTTCATAGCATTTTTCTGTTATTTCTAAATAAATAAATTATGATTCAGTCATCCCCCAGAAAACTATATAAAATTAAATACATACCCACAATATCTACAGTTAGTAATAAATTATGATTGTTAAATACTTAAGGCATCTCAACTGACAACACCCTGTGTAAACTATGAAAACTTCATCACAGATGACTCCACTACAGGAGGAGGCAGTGTCAACACTGGCAGTGCACAAACAGGCAGAAGTAATCCTTGTTAATTGATCCCTTGGCCAAACAAGGCTAAAAGAGTCTCTGGGCCAAGTCTTATCCTTTACTATTACAGTGCAAGGGACCGTGAGGGTCCTAAAAGTGTCTTTTACTACACGGCCCTGTGGAACTGAAATAATGCAAAGGGTAAAACAAAAAAAATAAGTAAAAACTGGTCAGGCCAAGTAGCAAGTGAGGGGTTCAACTTGTTTCAACAGCCTGATTGTTTTCCTGCTGTTGTGCTGTCTTGTGTCTGTGTGCACTGCGAGAGGGAGGCTGCCTCCGTCACACCACGTTCTACATGTTCTAGCAATACAGCATAGCAACCAGCATAGCAACCACGAGGGGAGGTCTGTCACACAAATACACAAGATCAATATGCAAGCTCCTCTCTCTGCCGAAACACTGCATGAATCTATACCTAAATATAAACCAACGCAAATGCAATACCAAGGGAAAACCTTTTGTTGCTATATCTATTGTCACATGTGCTTGTTCTTTAGGCAATAAGGTAAACATCAAAAAGAGGATCCCATCGTTGCCACCAAAGGGGGACAGGATGAACACACGCTACAAGTCAGGGGAGCAGCCACTGACACAGTGCTAATTTTTTTCCCATTTGTAAGTGTTGAGAAGATAGTCACAGCTCAGATTAACTAAGTCATGCAAAGCCTTCTCTTTACCTTTTTAAATTGAAGAAACACTACCAAAGCTAACAGCTCAAGTCGATGATGAAACATGCATTTTTTTTAGAACACACTGTTCTGCCACTGGCCCCACGCCAGCTGAAGATGCAGGTACAAGGGCAGCAACATCTTCCTCCCACCTCACTCTGCAGAGCATGAGAGGTTCCTTTTTTCATCCCTTTTTTTGGCTTTGTGTTTTAAAAGCACTCCAGTGGCCATGCTATTAACCGACAGCGAGTTAACATCTAGGTGTTGCCTCAGACCCCTTGAAACACACTCACATTTGCACTTTTTGAACATCCACACTTTTGTTAGACACATTCTTTTAAGTCACACACAGCAGGGCAGAGCACACACAGGTGAACCTGCACGTCAGGTTCAAGCTACACCGTAACAAAATGCATTTTGGTAAAAACACTTTCTACCTATTTTTTTTTTATTTAAACACACAACGACTTGATCACTGGGCTCTGTTTCCACGGCAGTGAAAGAGGCCTACTCACATCACGCCATCTCACATGACACCAGCCCAAGGTAAATGTACAACTGTATTGCACAATGTCAAAGCTGCATGATAGAATTAAAACACTCAGCTAGCTGGTGCTTGCCCCCAAGAAGGTGACAGTGCACCAGGTATCACGTGTTGGTTACTGCTACTCTACTACGACCACAAATGATCTTTAGGTAAACATGGCATCAGAGCATTTAGTTTCTGTTAAGTTTTTCTTGTGTGGCAGAATATTAACTTTGATTGAAGTGTATTTGAAAAGAAAGAAATATATATAAATGTATGTATATATTTCTATATATAGAAAGAGAGAGAGAGAAAAAGAGAGAAAGTAGCCCGCTCAGTGTGGGGTTATGTGTTTTCCACTCTCAGGACATTAAGTCATGGCTTTGAGGACATGCTACACAGCCCGGGGCTACCTACAGTACAACAACACAACAGCAACAACACCCCACTTACGACCAGCAAGCTACAAGTAAACCCTGTGTACATGAGTATGTGTGTGTGTTTGCGTGTCGTTTGCCTCCAGAGGGATGTGCTTCTATTTAAAGAGAGTTCTTTGCGGCCTCTCGTGCAGTTAGTTATCCTGGCGTGGCTCAGTAAAGCGTGAGTCAGAAGGGGGGTGATGTCACATGAAGTCTGGAGACATTTGGCAAAGCACCCAACGGAGGGGGGGCGGAGGGGGGCAAGGGCCGGCAAGCCGGGGTGGAAGAAAGCACGAACCACACGAGGGTGATTGACAAGTTGTGGGGAGGTTTAAATCTCATCAGCTGTCAGGGTTCAGCTGTGTTTCGATGTCAACTCGACAGATTGGACACTTCCTGCTGGTGGCCAGCCATTGGTCTACGCAGCCCTGGTGGAAGAGGTGCATGCAGGGCAATCTCCTGGAGGACAGAGAGACAAACAGACACAGGGTCAATGTTGGTTCACATTGGCAAACTTGACTCTCCTGGTGCATACAGTTATGTGTTTGCAAAGAACTCCTGAAACCAGCAGGGAGTTAATTTTGTTCATTCAGGCATGCAGAGACAACTTCTGTTGAGTCATCAATCCTGCACGCCTCTCAGACAGCTGAGACTCCATATGCTGTAAACCGACCCTCTTTCCTCAACCTAGGGCACAGTTCTTATCCCCGGTGGTTCACTCCCGAACTTGGTTTTATATGCACATGTAGGTGCACATGCTCATGTCACTGCTTAAAGGAATAGTTCAACATTTTGGAAAATGTACTTATTTGCTTTCTGGTTACAAGAGACCACTCTCTGGCAGCACATCTACAGATAACAAACTATATAGGCAGTGACTGCATAAATTAGAACTAAAACAAATTATTGTAATCAGTAAAGTGATTTGTAATTTACACCTCTGAAGCTATCCAGAAAATATAAATCTTCAGCCAGCAGGTGCAGATTCAGAGATTGGTATCAATCTCCTAATGCTCTGCCAGTAAGCAAATAACCCTGTTTCCCAAAATGGCAAACTTGTTTTAAGCTTTCAAAAGCTCCTTAAAAAGAGTGATGTTTTAGTGAAATGGTAGGATTCTGGGGCTATGAAACATTTCTGACCTGACATCCTCTCCGTCCTCCAGCATGGACAAACAGATTGTACATTTCTCATCCACATCGGTTTCCTCCTCCTCCCCAATCTTTAGATGCAAGGGCTTTCTCTGTTAGCAGGTCAGATTACAGAGAGACAAACGTTAGGGTCAAAAAAGTCAAATGTAAATGTATTCAGTAGATTATGTCTCCGTTATTAACCCCCAGTAATGACTGATATCTGCCCTACCTTCTTGTATTTGTGTGGAAAGGTGAATCTCTCAATGGTTGTCTGTACAGCACCTCTGCTGACACTCCCCAGCCGGTCCTCCAGCTGCAACAGCTCCTGACGGAAAAGTGAGACATTCAATTGAGAACAGTTTAGAGTAGCATAAAATAGATTACTGATAATAATACTAATAATAGAACAGTGACTAAATGGACCTTGAGGTGAGAATAAAGTCCTAGCTTTGACAGATGGATGGGTGGAAAGTGTACGAAATGTTTTTAGAGATAGACTTACCTCATAACTTTCTCGCACAGCGGTGGCGTGCCTTGAAGGATTGAGACTTTGCAGTGCCAACAGGTGCAGCTGGGGGTACGGGTAGTTTCTGATTTCATGCACGACCTAGCAAAAGAGAACTCTTCATCATATTACAGCAATGTTGTTCCTGTAGTCTAGCGCAGTTTTTCGCCACTGTTTTGATGCATTTTTGAGAATACCAAAGATGACCCAAACACTAAAACTGTGTGTCCATTTGCACATACTAGTGAGACATTTACGGGTGACTTTATATTGATATACTGATATATTCTCAAATTGTGAATGAGCCCACGCAACAGAAACAGATCTGTCTTCATTAGGAACAAAA
>JAPMOB010220959.1:0-14350 GCA_029875015.1 Lepomis gibbosus | reverse complement strand
CATTCAAAAGTGACCAAAACATCAGCCAGGAAGCATAGGAACTGAGAAGTGGTCTGTGGTCACCACCTGCAGAACCACTCGTTTATTTGGGGTGTCTTGCTAATTCACATAATTTCCACCTGTTGTCTATTCCATTTGCACAACAGCATGTGAAACTGATTGTTAATCAGTGTTGCTTCCCAAGTGGACAGTTTGATTTCACAGGAGTGTGACTGACTTGGAGTTACATTGTGTTGTTTAAGTGTTCCCTTTATTTTTTTGAGCAGTGTATACACACAAATTATAAGGTATAAGGCTAGCATATTTCTATATTTCCCTTAATGTCAACAATTATTGTCTGTGTAGCCTGATATATCTTATTCCTCTGTAGTATAGAGCTGCATTGTTGTAAAACAAATATGAAAAACATTAATGAGCATTTATGTTATGTTCATTTATTACAAAAAACATGGGCAGTGTAGTTTATTTGTGAAACATTTTTAAGGTTTAAATCTGCCCCAGATACCGTAGGGAAGTCAGAAAGTACTGACTTTTTATGCAATTTGTTGACATTTAGGAAACGATAGATTAACAGCAACCTTATCCTTGAAGGGAAAACCTGAAACAAAGGAATTGAGACATATGCAAATGTTTTTACACAGGGCGTGAGGGCTCACTGAATGGGTGATGAGTATGAAAATTATGTAAATCATATGCTATGACCTTCACAGTCACCAGATCCAAAACTACTGGATATTTTTTTAAATGTTTGTAAGCGTCAACTGCCATCGTCAGTATGACTACAGCTGTTATGGAAACTTCTGGTGGCCTTTCCCTTCCCTTTACTTTGTCACCTATCTGTAAATAGATCTATATACTAGATTACTTAATCAAACACAAAAATGCCTCTTTTCTGTCAAGTATTGTGAAAGAAAACACAATATAACAAACTGTATAAAGTGCTTCACAAAACCTGGATGAACTGAAGATGAAGCATGTTCACATACTTTTATGTGTTTGAGCATGACTCGTAATATATTAAAGGAATGCTTTGTCTCACCAAGGCACCCTCTGAACTTCCAGAGTGTAGTGCGTCGCTGGGGTGTCTCCAGCCTCCCAGTGGCAGGTGACGTTAGCTCGATTTAGGAACACACAGCCAATTAGCCGCGGGGGTCGTGGGACAGTCTTCGGAGTTGCAATGGAGAAGGCTGGAGGCGAGGCTGAAGAAGGAAGTTTGGAGTTTTTAGTTTGTTATAAAGCTATCTTCAGGTTAAAGTAAAAAAGATCATTACAGATCCAATATTTGTGCAGAAGATGCTTTTAACAAGTAGGAAATGGATTTACAGAAATAATTTTAAAAAGGAGGAATGTGGGACAGATTAGCAATAATGAAATATGTGGCTCTGTTCTATAAGCTGTTGCCACACGTAAGCACTTCTTGAGGAACTTATTAAAACAGATCTTATGAGGATTATATCTGATGCCAATTAAACCATGTAGGATGCACACAATTTAGCTTGTCAAATATGAGAGACTGCAACTGCTATATGGCCTCTCTGTTTACAGAGATCATCACACAAGATGTTTGACTTGATCTGACTTGCTGAGTCAGCTTGCCGCTGGGTATGTGTGGGGATAATCAACATGTTCATACTAGGTCTCACATAACAGTAGCTCACCTGCTTTTAAATAAATATGTTGGCACACTTTTCGGTTGGAGGAACCTTTTCAGGGACATTTTTAGGAAGTTAGGAACTTTGCCCTTTTCTATCTGAAATATGATTAATCAATTAAATTAATGGTCAGGTGCCATCCTATGTTAAAAAGCTTACAGTGCCTTCTTACCCCACTGGAACACTGGGAATGCAGGCTTACATGTGGTTCCTAGAGTCTCCAAAACTAGAAAGGGAGCTACCCGTAGTATCTAATCCCAGTTTTCGTTCGTGGGGCAGACACCATCTCCACATTTAACAGTAAGTTAAAAACTTTACTCTCTGATAAATCTTATAAATAGGGATGGCTCATGTGAGATCTGAACCATGCTCCTCCCTCCTCCTCTCATTCTTCATCTGTATGCATTCTTATTCTATTAATTCATGTTACTCAACTACTTCACTCTATGTAGTTTTGTGGTTTCTCATCTCTCTCCTTCTGTCACTTTCAACAGGTAATTTTGCCTTCAGAACTGTAGAGTCTGGTTCTGTTCCTGCAAGCCACCTACTGCGCCTGAGTTCCTGCTCAACAGCTTCTTCCTTATCATTTTTATTGTTATTTGCATTATTACCACTACTATTATTTTACATCTATATGTGGAACTTGCACTGTGCTACTGTTTCATCATGCTCTGTTTCCCCAACCAGTCCAGGCAGATGTCCGCCAATGCAGGGCCTAGATCCTGCTTGAGGTTTCTGCCTGGTAAAAGGGAGTTCTTCCTTGCCATTGTCCCCAAGTGCTTGGTCATGGTGGGAGTTGTTGGGTCTCTGTAAATAATATTTAAAAAAGTGCGGTCCAGACCTGCTCTAAATGAAAAGTGCAATGAGACAACTTCTGTTATAATTTGTTGCTATCTATATAAAACACTGAATTGAATTGAATTTGATTTTAACTGTCACAATGCTGCTGGATCAATGTTTAATCTTTTCCTTGTGTTCAAATGTTGCTATCGTTTGCCTCTTTATCATGATCTGAGGTCAGTTCAAAGATAGAACTCCCCAATAAGTAAAATATAATTCAAACATTTAACATATGGCCTACTAATATTTCTATTAAACAGACAAACTGATATACTACAAGTAGGTGATATGTATCAGACCTATTGATGTAGGCCTATAACATCTGCAAAAAACAGTTGAACCACATCATGACTGGCTGTGGTAATAACTTTCTCCAACTTGTGACATTATCCAATTTACATACCGTAATCATCATCCCTATCTAGTGACGGTAAGCAACTAAAACCTACTACAAATGACACTCAGACCAATATCATAAGGAGAGGACACTGAACATTACCCAGAGCGAGTCCAGCCACCAGCAGCCAGATCCACGCCATAGACAGGCTCTGCTCCATGACAACCAACCGGTCTTTCTTGGCACTGCAGCCCTCCTCAGTCATGCACTACCTCTGACTCAGCACGGGGACCATGCACACTGAATAGTTAAATGAAAAAAGATCATACTGTCTTTTCATACCGTCAAATTTTAAACATGTCAGCACAGGATACCCAAGAATGACTCAGTTTAGTGGTTACGTTTCATAATTTGCTTAGAAAGGCTTCCTGAGTAGCCTTAGACTCATTATGTTGGTGCTACAAACATGAGGGAGCAGCTCCAGATTTTCCATTTTTTTAAAAACCAGAGTGTGACTCTCCGGGACAGGTTCAACACACCTGTAATATCTAAAGTCTAAAAGCCCATTAAAACTAATCTTTGTACAGTTTGTAACCTTTAGACTGACCCTGAGTGAGAGGTTAGGCAACTCATTTTGGGGGCTGTTGGTTGTGGTGGTATTGTAATGCTTTTATTAACCATTTAGCATTTCTAAGCAGAATATAAACCTATAATAAAACACAATCTAGGTGTAAGCATTTTTGTATCATTTATTTTGGAATAATTGTTGTTATTATTGTTGTATTATTAATACATCAATACAGCAAAAAATGCTGCAATGCAGCAGAAAAATACAGCGTCTTCTTTATGTACGCCTATAACCATTGTTTTCCGTTCTCTTCCCTTAGGCCTGTTTTATATATTTACCTATAGAAGTATCAGGATCAAAAAAGTAGGCTAGTAGGCCTATCTAGTAGGAGCCTTGTATCATTTAAGTGGATTATTACTATGCATCAACATGTTAGATGCATTTTAATGTTGCAACTGGTTGAGGTGATTTTTAAAAATATTTTTATAGCTGCTGTTGGGTAGACAATACATCATGCATTATAGGCAGTGTGTATGCTTTGTAACAGAAATAATTTCAACCATCAAATACATTCAAAACAGTAAAACATAGGCTACAATATTAGCCTACTCTCTGTAGGGGAGCGGTGTATTAAGCAGCATTAGGCTACATGGAAATTACATTACATTACATTTACTCATTTGGCAGATGCTTTTATCCAAAGCAACTTACATTTGAGGAACAACATACAAGCATCAACAGGGCATCCAATACAGATTTACACCTGACAGTCCATACTAGTAAGAGCAGCAATAAATACTAGTAAGAGCTCATAGTACATCACGTCAATGGGTAAATACCTAGGGAAGGAAGGAAGAGTTAACAAAAAGTGCAATTAAAACAAAAAAAATCAATACAAGATATTTGTATGGGATAGAAGAAGAAGAGCACAGGAATTGCATGTAATATACTCAGGTAGGCTACCTCACAGTAGGTAGCCTACTAAAGTTACTTTCACCACTGATTTCTTGCAGGGCTCATGTATTAAATTACATTTGATTGAAACTGATAAACTGGTAACTTAGTATTTGTCGAGTGACAGAGATGCTGTGGTCAGTCACTCTATAGTTTCAGGAATGTAGTTTTCTTTGCCCGAAAAACGTCTCTTTTCAGTTTATAATAGGCTAGGTGATTGTTTTCATTGCCAGTTCATCTATAGATTATTTTCTCAATTAATCAATACATCGTTTAGTCTTTGAAATGTCAGAACATGGTGAAAATGGCTTTCACAAACTCCATAATTTCTTCAAACTGGAGATGAGCCGCAAATCTCCACATTTTAGAAGCTTCACGCAGGGAATCTTTGGTATTTACTTTAAATATAATATCAGCTTTAGTAAAACTCGAAAGACGACAACAGCCATTAATTCCCAACAGTCTCTAGATTAAATAAAACCCTAACCCTAACGTTTAGCTCACATATGTGAAGAATATGGTACTCAATTGATTCTATGAGGAATGATAACGTTAAGAAAACACATATTTATAGTAGGGACGATCCACCTTCGTCTGTTTGTTAGACACGTTCACGTTAAACTACCTAACTACACAGCATTGTTTCAACAAGTAGGCTACGCTCGAGATTCTTCTTGAAGTCGAGCGGTACTGTTCAGAGACACAAGCGCTAAATGAAAAACATGACTGAAAAAGTGTGAGCCCAAATCCTGTCCACTTACCGGCGTCAGCTCGGACAACGTGCGCGTCTCGCCGACTCCATCCACGGTGGTTCACTGTATGCAGGAGCAGCAGCCTCTCTCAGCTTGTAGTAAACACATCTGTTCCGCCCAGCTGTTTGTCACTGCCCTTGGCCCCTGCGGTGCTAAATCTGGGGTTCGATGTCCCGTGGGGGTAAGCTTTCCGCGAAATGAAGATTTGACTCCTGGATTGTTTAATCCACGTGACATTTAAACAACTAATCAATGAAAGTAAAAATAAAAAGCCTACATAAAAAGGAAGTAACTTTCATTTTGTTCACTCTCTGTAAGTTTCAGACAGTTGACAGACAAAAACTGAAACAATGGTCCATGTATTCATCTGGATTTGGGATAATGGTACAAACAACATATTCAAGGACATAACTTTTTTTCTCTAAGCAACAACCACTGTGGTTCATGTAGCCTTTGAAATGGATTATTCATCTTCTAACATATCACTGCAGAGCTGACTCATTGCCTCTCTTTGTGTTAACAATAAACTTAGAAAACAATTAAGAAGTGAAGGATGTGCAGCTGCAGGATATCCCTAAGCAATTTCAGCCGCAGTTTACAGTATCTCCCTGATCGACTGTTTTATTTTATGGTCTAACTACATTTCTGCAATTACGCACATTATTGTCCTGTTCATAATTGACTGACACACCTGAGCATTTGAGCAATTAAAATTGCATTACACACATATGCAAGTGTGTGTAATGCCACTCAAAAGACTTTGATTGATGCCCCAAAACCAATGGTGCTCTAACCAGCTTCATCCTGACAAGTTGTTGTTTGAAATGTACACTGAAGAATTGAAGGGTTGCTCTTTACCACAGTGGGTCAGAAGAAGAAAGTATAGTTTCCAGAGTCCAATAAACAAGGTCATATACAGTAGGATGCAGCACTAAATGAATGTGTACATTCATGTAACAGAGCAAGAAGTAGGCTTTAGTCATGATCTTCCAACAACTCCATCACAGTGAAACGAGAACAAACAACACTTCCCCGGGGATCAGACCTCATCCTTCCTAGTTTGAGCTACATTTGCGAGGCAGAGGCAGACAGAGCTGTTGTATCCGAGGTGAGGGGCTGGCAGAGCGGGCTGCCCGGCTAACTATGTACGGGTCGTATCCCTCAAACAGCGCCTTCCTGTCTATGGGACTGGACAGCTCATGAATTCTCTGGCTGGCTGAGTAGTTCCTCGCTGCTTTGGAGACGAGCCAGCCCACTGAGCGCTCTCCTTCGAACTTAGGGTGGTCATGCTTAGGGGCTGCAAAGATAAAAGTAGTCATGTCAAATAGCAAGTAAAACTAGAACTTGCCACAATGGTGCAAAATTTGATCTGAAACATTGCGTGATGGAAAGACAGACTTACTAGCGAGGAGCTCTATGTGTGCCGATGCTTTGCAGGGTAGGTGAATCATGGGTACAGGTTTAAATTTGTGGTCAGAGCCTTGAAGAACCAGCCTTTGTTTTGGTTGGGCGAGCTGGCAAATTCGTGTAGTGGCGACTGCCGTCTGCGTGGCTCTGTTCAACTGCAATCACATTTCAAGTAATGGATAAAGTTATATTAAACTCACAAATGCACAATATCAAACATGAGCTCCTTGGAATCAATCAACCAAATGAAACCCGGATTAATTTTACTAAGTCTTAACCCTCACATTTTTAGCCAGGCCAGCGGCGTGGCTCAAGGGATGGCAATGTAGGTCTGTCAGTCAGTGCGTCCACCAGTTTGGTTGAGACTGAAATATCTTAACAAGTATTGGATGACTTTGATTGAACATTGCAGATATTCATGATCCCCAGATTACGAATCTTACTGACTGGCACATTTGTGGATGAAAGATAAATGTCTCAACAACCATTGGATGGATTGGACGGTGATCCCGTGTCTTTTTCTCTAGAGCCATCACCAGGTCAAAGTTTTCATTTGTCCAATACTTATAACAAAATGCAAAGCTAAAACCTGCAAAACAAATTACTTTCGCATCAACCTCAGTATGCTGACATACTTGATGGGGAACGTGGTAGACTTATACCTGCTAAATATCTGCATGTCAGCTTTGTCATTATGAACATGTTAGCATGTAAGACAATGGCACTACAGAGCCACTAGATCAGCTTAAGACTGCACAATAAAAGTAAAAAGCCTACATAAAATATGTGAACTGTGGGAAAATCGGGGAAAGAAATTATGTGTAATTTCTCCTTCTGTGTTGACTAATACTGTTTAACAACATAACGACAATAAACCAAAATTGACTCCTCTTTCCTCAGAGTGAATACTCAGCACAAGCATTTTAAATTAGCTATTTATACTCAAGACAGTGTCAAAAAGTTCGTACCAAAAAAGTCCATCCTATTCTAGTAAAGTAGATTATACTCTTATTGTATATTCTATATGTTAATGCTCAACATAAAAAAATACTGTATATCCTTAACTTTCCGAAGTTGAGGTTGTAACTTGTATTCAGCACATAGATATCTGAAAGTTAAATGGAACCATTTCAAGACATTTTATTGCTTAAAGAATATGTAAAAAAAAAACACTTGCCCTGAAAACAAGCTTAAAAACTATGAAAACAGCTGTTATCACTTGTGCTATCAAGAAAAACCAAAACCAGCTAACCACACTGGCTGTACTAACACAGTTGGCTGTGGAGTTTAAAAGACCTTGTGGCACACTTGTAAAACTACCATGATCTACAACATACACAGCAGTGTCTCAGGAAATGGAGTGTGTTACTCACAGGGGCCAGCAGCGGGCGGTTTGGCTGCCAGTCAGCTGCGGGGGCCCGAGGTTGAGCCAGACTACACAGCCGATCAGATGCAACAGCCCTGAGAGCCCATTCACTCACCTCCCATATGGGAGAAAGTCTGGGGAAGGAACAATAGATGGGTGGAGGAGGCAGGAGGAGGTGGAGAACAGGAGAGAAAGAGGGTAATTTAGAGCATGAACGAGAGAAGACATAAAGAGATGAAGAGAAATGTGATATGAAGATGAAAAGTTAACTAAAGTATGAAGAAAGGGGAAGGAAGTGGGTAGCATGGTAGATAAAGGCAAAAGACACAAGGGGAGGATATAAAACATACAGCCAGAAGGAGATGAGTTTAGAGCAATCTTAAAAGTTCACTGTGGAGGTTTCTTGTCAACAAGAATGTATCAAACACACTTAATATTTTCCCTTCCTCATAAAACATTTGCAAAGCTAATTTGATTAAAATATTTTTGCTAGTTAGCATCTTTTCCCCTGCTTTTGCTGGGATATTGCTGTTTCTTGGCACTAAATTGTAGTGAGATGATGATCTATGAGCCAGATCTTTAAGCGAACGATGGAAGCCAGCTCCCATCTTACATTTCCACAGCATTATTTCAGACATTTTTTTTTTTGGTTAACTCCTGATGGAAGCCACTTCCTCATGTTTTTCACATTAAAAACCTATCTATGATGGGTAAGACTTTTAATGTGAAACTTCCGAGGAAGTGTTGAGTTTCATTCATGATACTTTAACATCATTAGGGGCGTAAAAGGTGGAATGCCTGACATGACTCTTGCTGTACTGACGATGCTGTGGAAGTAGACATGCCATAATACTGTCTTTTTAAAACAAAAGAAAGTTTTCCTAAACTGCGGAAAGGAGAGAGTAAAAATAAAGGCCTGTCTCAAATTTAAGCCTGAATCTCTCCACTCGGATAAAACAAGCCCCGGCCACTATTTGAGAGTCATGGCATTATAAGCTAGAACCTAAAGAACCTAGTACCTAAAAAACTGAATCATATATACAATGAATATTTTTTTTCATAAAGCAGACAAGGCAAAAAAGTATCAAACACATCCATAAAATAAACCACACATGCATTGGTGGATGGTTAGTTAGTAATTAGTAGTATCTGGCATTAGTAAGAGTATAACTTTATATTTACGTGACTTGAGTGTAGAACTTTTTGCTTCTACATAGCTCCGACCAGCGAGGGGTCAACTCTACAAAGAAAAACAGTTGCATGCATATCATCACAAAAAGAGCAATACATGGCAGGTTTGTCAACAGAAGAAAAAAGTGGAGAGAGAGTGATAAACGCACCAGTTTCGGTGGTGGATCCAGTCTTCTTTGGTGGCAGCTTATCCAGCCAGTAAACAGAACGACTGGAAACCCAAAAAGAGGCCTCATCAGAGAAAGGAGACAGAGAGAGACAGAGGGAGGCGGAGGGGTTCGATCAGGCCTACCGGTCTGGATATATGAGTCGGTTGGGTTTGGGTTGAGCAAGCTTCTGCGTCCGAGTTGCCATGGAAACAGCTGAAGCTGATGAGAGAACAGAGCATATTGCTGCTGAAATTATCCCATTATGCAACTAATATGACAATGCCAACAACCTTCACAAACAGGAGTACAATTATAGCTTTTTGTTTCACAGATCAGGGGAGAAATTTATATACAGTTTTTGCATGACAAAAGTTTAATGCAGCTGGCTTACTTTTTTGTGTTGTGTGTAGATTGTGGATTTTATTATTAATATCATTAAAAATATCTATTTCAAGAGTGTGCTGGTCAAGGGAAGCAGCACAATTAACAGGGTTACAGACATAACACATATAACACTTCACAATGGGAATAAATTGTAAGTTACAAGATCATAAAATATCCAAATTTCAACAAGGATGAAATGAGTAATCAATCATAACATCTACAGCCACAATTGCCAGCCTCCAAGTAATTTAAAAGTACTTTAATAGCAACCAGTGAAACCGGCTCCCGAAGATTCAGCACATTTTGCAGCTGATTCCAAGCAGACTGAGGAGCATACTTAAACACCCCTTTTCCCAACTCAGTCTGGACTTAAGGGACAGATAGTAGTAATACGTCCTCTAAATGAACTCAGTATCTTCTTGTATGTTTTACTTTGATGTATATTTGTATGTAGGGTGGAAGCAGAACAAGAAGCCTTATAAATGAGAATGTGCCAGTGATTAAGTCTACGTGTGGTCAATGCAGACCAAACTAACCAGACATACAAGGAGCAATGATGAGTAAGGTCTCTAATGTTTGTGATGAACCTCAGTGCTCCATGGTAAACAATCTCCAACACTTTCAGGTTTTGTGTAGATGCATGCATGTGAATCAACTATCGCCATAGTCCAGCACAGACATAAAAGTGGCAGCAACAAGTCACCCTTTGGCCTTAAAGGAAAAACACAACTAGGTTCTAAAATAAAAACCCAATTTCTCTTTGTTTTTTTGCCAATTGCTGAATGTGAGGTTTAAAAGAGAGAGTATCACCAATTAGGATACCAAGATCCTTGTATTAATATACTGACTCAATCTCAGAGCCCTGAGAAATGGTGATGGATAGAAGGTGATTTTGATTTTACATTTGAAAACAACAGATTATATGGCTTATGATAGGTCAGAATATGATGGCAGTCTGTTAATGAAACAATGACATTTATGTTTTAAAGATGCCCTTTAAGCTAGACCTGAAAGAATTAACTGACAGAAAATAAGTTTGCTAAGCTCTGCTCAACTAACAAATGTTTTGCTTATTGCTACTTCAAATGGATGTTTAGCCTTCGTTGTGCCGAATGATTAACAGCATGTAGGAGTTTCATCTACCAAAGGGTAAATGTTTTTTGCGCTTGCTCATCTAAAAGTTTAAGACGTGTTTGTACAAGCATGATTTGTGACATTACAACTAGTTTGGATGGCAATCGTGATCCAATACACAACTTACACAAATGTAAATTTAAACAGTCAGTGCACACCTAAAATAGTAGTAGTTACAAGTCTATATATCTGCATATTTAGAGATTCTGGATATTTTCTTAATAAGGGAGAAGTAGATGTAATTTTGAGAATTGTTTCAGAAAAAAAAACACTGGCTGGAGGATTTTTTGCTTTTTTTATTTATATGAATTAAATATAATATCCAAGCAAACAAGGCAATCCAACAGAATATCCAAAAACGGGTTATCTAAAATCCACAAACAGACAAGACAGACCAAGTAACCGAGAAACACAGGCAACTACACAAGACAGAACAGACTAAGAAAACTGAACAGAACAGGCTAAGACAGAATGATCAACAACAAATCAGGCAGGGATCACAATTAACACTTAACGTTAGCAGACAGGCAGACCAAGAAACCAAGCATGAAACAAACATCAGATAACACAAATCAACACCAAACTACACAGGAAACAGACTGAACAGCACTACACAATTTAAAAAATCATATACCACCACAAACTTTGGATTTCATCCTCTCAATCATTACATATTTAGGGGTACACCCTCATATGAGCAGCAGAAACCAACAACACAATGTTAATTTTTGTATTTTAACAAGTAACACATTCTCTGAACAAACAGCTTGTTGGTAATCTTCAATTTATAGCTTACCTGTAGTACACCTGCAGTCGCTCCTTCTCTTGTTGTGACACAGAGCTGTCGGTTGCTAGGGGATCAGGTGACACTGGTGGGGTACAGTATACCGAAGTTTGTCTATGTACAGGGCAGGACAAGGCAGCCAACTCTGCCTTCCCGAGTCCTCCAGATAGGTGTTTCCCAAGTAACCACTTAACAGTGACATTACATAACAGTAACAGTACATAATAACTCTGAGGTGATGATTCATGTTTTCTTACAATGTGGACATGTCTTGTTTATGTTTATTGTGGTCCAGGAACTGTGTGCAAATGCATAAACAACGTGGTTCCTGGAAAGACGAGCAGAGTTGACTCCATCTTTTACTGCTCTCAGCTCTCAGCACTAAATTGTAGTGATGTGATGATCTATGAGCTAGGTCTTTTAAGTGAACAATGGAAGCCATCAAGTAGTACATAATTTTCTTCATCTAGGCCATAAAAGACAGCTGAATGAAGCAGACAAGTTCAAGCTCTCAGTCCTTATTTTATCTGACAAGATAAAGCTCAGCCTAATAAACCTTAAACNAAAAAAAAAAAAAACGACAATAGAGCATGACTAAACAGACCTAAAATCTTCAATTTGGCCAGAACATGACATATATGATGAAGGTCTTTATATGCAGTGAAACACCTGCTTCGCAAACATTCATTCAAAATTCACAGACACACAATAAGAAATTAAACAGCACATAGATAATTTAAAAACAGATGACACCTTTATTTTTATGACATTTAAAATATTATAAAACAGCACAGTAAATAATCTAACAAAGCTTCTTTAAAAGTCATGATCACAAAAGCCACACACTTTCAATATAATACTGTAGTTATTATTGTCTAAACTAGTTTTGCAGGAGTCTGTTACTGTGTGAAGTTGACAAGTCATGTCCGTCTGACCTTATACTGTCACTTTGTGTTGTTCACACATATCATGAACTGAGGTGAACACTGCAGGGCACGCGGCAACAGCATCATATGACAATCAAACACCTCTGAAACACAGAGAAACCCAGCGCCAACAGACAGCGAGAGTTAAATATGTAGTGTTCGGTTGATATTTTAACTAACACTTAAATGATAGTCATCTAGTGTAAATCCACACGGCCCATAACCATAATTTTGATTTTTTTAAAAGATAGAAACCGCATGAAAATAACTGCCGCCTTGGCTGAAAAGCCAATCTAGACGACTAGCAAAAACCAAAAGAAAAACACCACTATTATCCCTAAGTGACCTGGCAGCACAGTCTCTCTCTGCAATACAGTAAAAAGAGACATCTCCATGCAATAAACTGTAGATTCTACCATCTCGAGACACCTCAAGACGAGAGTTTGTCTTTTTATCTTTTACCTAGTAGTACTCAAGTACTCAGCTACCAATCTTAATATGAATGATCACAGATTTTCAGGAGTCCGTGGTATTTAAAATACAGGGATTTCAGTGACAATACCAGTTCACAGGAGAAGGTTCATGAGCCACTGAGCTCTCTTTGTAAGCCGCCAGTGTCGTTACTGGGATTATGATAAACAAGATGGCACAAACAGTCCAATCTCTTCAGAACAGTGCAGGTACAATTGTAGTGAGAAGGCATGTAGGAAAAGGGGCAGACGTAGGTATATATTGAGTATATATCGTATTCAGTAGCACCAGAAGATAGAGTATACGAGTGTGTCAGTGTCAGAGGGTCTGTACTATGACAGGATACAGTAGGGACATATGCTCAGCTCCTCTGATTGGCAACTTGTGTGTAGTGTAGTAGTGGATGACCTCAGGGATGGTGGAGAAGGGAGGGCTGTTTTCTCCGAGCACGTATCGCCCCTCTGCAGACTGAGTGAACTTCATATGCATGAAGCCCTTACAACTCCTGACAGAGAGAGGGAAGAGGGAAATGTTCATCTTTGTTTCATTTTAAAACTAGACTATTGCAACATATTGTATACAGAAAAAGGCTTAACATTCATATGGGAATCGTTTATCTGTTTAAGACCAAACATTCACCAAGAAAAAATGCTGTGCTGAGTAACCCCCCATCTGGAAGACACATGTTAAGGGCAACATGCGCTGTTTTAGAAATAAATGTGAGAAAATTATGAAAGCTGGTACATCCCACTGTCTCAAGTTCCCAAAATTTTTATGCACTCATGGTGTGCTCCACAACCTCAATCCATTTTACTATGTTAATAATCAGTGTTGGGAAGTAACGGATTACATATAGCGGCGTTACGTAATCAGGATACTAAAATAAAGTAAGTATATTCTGTTACATTACAGAAAATAAAGATGTAATCAAATTACTGGTACATTTTGTGAAAATTAGGATTATACATTACTTTAAGAACAAAGTGATATTTTTTACGCGTTTCCTATAAAAACACACAGCTAATGAGGAATTTGTCACAGATATTGATTGGTGTGTAGTCAGTAGCTGAATGTAGGGTTGCAACTAGCAACTATTTTGATTAATCTATTGATTATTAAAATTAATAATCGACTATTCGGATTATGAATCGCAAAATGACAATGCCTCTCACTTAGCTATTAAACCTGAGGTTGTTTTAGGCATGTGCTAATTAAGAGTCAAGACAATACAATAAATACTGCTTTCAAATGCATCTTTTAATGAACGTTTCTGCTGCAGCAACAGAAATTTTGATGAGCAGCTGATCTGTTGTTTAGTTATGGAGCAGCTTTCACGCCAGTACTGCAACACACCAGGACAAACTGACACTGTATACAAAGAAAGGAATAACGTCATGCATTTCATTTGCCAAATTTACAAGAGGGGATCAATAAT
>JAPMOB010220958.1:0-15135 GCA_029875015.1 Lepomis gibbosus | reverse complement strand
TGAAAGTCATCTTAGCTTGCGTAGTATAGACCCAGCTCCCAACCCAACTTTGAGAATAGATTAACGGCGATATTTTTTTTAGCGCCCGATAAGAGTCTCACGTTAACGCCGATAACAGCCCACCACTACCTAAAACATTTGTCATTGTTTGCAGTAAAACCATCCGAACAATGAAACCTTTCTACAAATATTTAAAAATGTATTTATAACCATTTTAACGATTGGTCAGTAAATATATTTGTTCATTTTTCCCCCCAGTTTTAATTCAACCTGTTGTTAATTCATCTTCATTCTTTAGATGTTTAGGCACAACATGTAGCCCTTTATATTCTTCATAGGCACTATGTTTTGATAATTAAATGTGCATTAAATATCTCTGTGTCTAACTGTATACCCCAACCTTAAAAAACAAATCACACCACAGGCCTGTGATTAATTTACATTGTCACCGTAGTTATTAACAAACAGGCAGCGAATGAAATCTGGCATGGTCAATCAGAAAATTAGCACGTTTTATGAAATCATTACACTGCCTCTGCATGCTGTCACACGTCTGTCAGGCCACAGAGCACCGCACAGAACAAAGTGTGACATTTGGCTTGATACTCATCATGCAGGCTATTTGATTCCTCCAACGTATTGATTCAAAACGTGAAATTTAGTTCTCCAATACGGGACAATTCCATATTTTAAGGGACGGGTGGCGAGCTAATGTAGCATCAGCTGGCTGTCCGTCACTAAAGGCTAGCAAACTGTTTTAAGGATTCTGGTTTTGTTTTGGTTCCAAGTCTGCTCATTGTTTTGTTGATCCTGTCTGGTTTTGGTTGTGTTTCTCTCTTTTTTTTATGTCTCTAATTTACTTGGTATCTGTTTTGTCTCTTATCTTAGTTCCCTGTTATGTGCCTTAGTTCACGTCTTAGTATTTGCTTGTGTCCTCGTTTAGATTCTTGTCTGGTCTCATGTGTTCTGTCTGTGTTGGTTGTTATTTTGCCCCATGCAGTCATCTCTCTGCCTGCCTGCGTCTATATATCCTTGTTTTTTCCCCTCGGTCTTTGTCCGGTCATCGTAGCGTGTAGACGCTCTGTCTCATGTTGTGGTTACTGCTCGTCATTCCCTGCCTGTACCCTGTTGTCTCTGGATTTTCAGTCGGATTGCCTCGTTTGCTTGGACTGTGTTTGTTTTGGATTATCTGAACTCATTGGAAGTGTGCTCACCTTTGTTAATAAACCCTTTTGAACTACACCTCCTCTGCCGTGCTTCCTACATTTGGGTCCACCAACCTTCACCACACCACCAATCATGACACAAACAAATCACTCCACATTTGCTTTTTACCGTTACATCCTTTCTTGCAGGCTAAATCAACACTTTACACTGTTTTAATTTTAATATATGAGAATAATTAATGCTAAAAAATGTTAAAATAAAATTTTTGTTTGTTAATCTGAATATAGTTAAGAACGTACACGTGACAACAAAGTATGTCTGAACAGACAGGTCATTTATTTCATAGCGGAACCAATTTTCTTGTGTGACAGTGGGGTTGCTGTAGAGCGACGTGATGAAGATTTATGAAGTGAAAACTTATGAAGCTTGAAGGTTCCTTTCACTCTCCACGGACAATGAGGTATGCAACGTTACATGTACATTCTGTTAATAGTATTGGAAAGGCTAAGCTAATATATTAGCCGAGTTTCACATGGTAACAGCGTGATAGCGTCCAGCAAGCTAATTATCTGCAAGTTTAACAGCTTCTGTAAAGTGATGGACTTGTGAGTTATTTTGTGTCATGAAATATTTGTTTGATGATTATTTTCTAGGCTCTGTATTGTTGCATTAGACTCATTTTTATGATTTGTGCACGCTGGGCGATGTGAATGTGCAAATAAATGCCTGTAACCAAAGGAGCGCCTTGTGTTTGTGATTTAAACTTTAGGGGAGATATGTTTTACATGCTTTGCAGTAATGTTAGATTACCTTGTCCAACAGTTTAAAACCAACTCCGGGTTGATTTTGTTGGTTTCAAAACAAAGCGGAGGTCACTCTCCTTCCTGATGTAGACCTTTGTCACCCTAAATCCAACTTATTCTCTTTGGCCTGACAGGCTTCAGCAGATCTTTTATTGTTTTTCTCCTTACATGGAGTTTATGTTGGAGTCTGTGCCGTCCTGGGAGCCGGTTGTTAAAGAATAGTGGTCGTTTCAAGCAACAGAGAAAACGGGCCGGTTGCACAAAAAAACTTAAGTTAAGATTTTCCTTCACAAAACACCCTTATAGATTCCTCCTTAAGGTTTCCTTAAAATGTTCACTTAAGTATTTAAGGTTTGCTCCTTATCTTGGTCTTATACTTAAGGAATCCCTTAAGTGTGTTAAACCGTTGCACAAAGGACCTTAGCAACCAAAGTAAGGAAAATAATTTAAGGTGTATAAGTGAGGCAACAGTCCACTGACAAATACGCAGTGAGTAAGTGATTTATTGAAAAACTACATATAGCCCCTTTAATATTTGAGAATAAAATATATAATAAAAATTATAATTTTTAAGAAAAAGTTGTAATATTACCAATTAAAATCCACATTAAGAGAATTAAACCACAATGAAGACAAAGTTGCTTTGAGATCAAAATTCTGTCTCCAATTACCTCAAGCTCACTTAAGTACTTTCTTAAGTACAGTCCTTGAGTAAATTTACTTCTTCTTTGTTAATTGTCTGTTCTTATTTTAGTATTATTTCCTGTTTGTGAATTGTTTTTGTCCTTTAACAGGCTGTCGCCTTGTTTGTGAATGTTGCTGTCCGTTTGTCCGGTTAAATAACTGTTAAATAAAAAAATAAAAGAGTTTCAGGTCCAGACAGAACAACAAATGTGTTTAAACTCTCAGTTTCTATACCGCCATCTGCCCACACTGACCGCAGTGTGTTTGACGTTAAAGATCAGGAGTGCAGTAAACGTCAGTCAGGACGTTGTGATGAATTTAACAGGTTAACATGGAGGATGTTTTGTTGGGATTGCATCAAATTAAAACAGGAGCAGATCAGATAAACAGAAATATGATCAAAACACAATAAAGACTTTCAGAAAAGGTAAACGAAGGTTGTTCATAAAGAGATGTCCAGTTCATCAGTGGTAACATCATTTTACAGAAATTTGAAGGAATGTTACTTTGCTTTAATGAGGAAGCTGTCAAACATCTGAAATTCACCAGTTGTTTATAGGTTTTTAAGGATTTAGTCCTCTCTTTGTTTATTTTCTGCTTTTAATTCTGTTTCATACACCGAGCAGCCATAACATTATGACCTGTATGTCAGTGGGTGGGATATATTAGGCGGAAAGTGAACATTTGTGCTCATAGTTAACCTACCTATGTATGGCTATCTTCTCACATGGTCACCTGATGACGCAGGCGACCTGTTTTTGAATCGCTCTTTTATTTGATGTTCCTGTTTTCAGTAGAAATGTTGACACAAGAAGCAGATTTGAAAACTGGCGGGTTAACATTTGAAATTTTGCACCTATGACGTATCTGAATTTACAGAAGCCTCGTCGTCTCCTTGCTGAAACAAAACACAATGAACAAGCTGCATCCGGTTTCACACATTTATTGCATCTTTAACATTTAAACCAAAACAGAAAGACTACGACTGGAAGCTGAAGCTGGGAAGACGTTTAACTTGTCGACTTTGAGACAGAAATCGGCCTTTAGGTTACTGTTTTAACTCGCAGACTAAACTAAACTTCATTTGGATTTTTTTAAATCACAGTTTAATAGTTTTAAAAGCATATTAACAAAAAACATCCCACCAACTCAGAACTTCTCCTTTTTCCACCTGAAAATCCTTCGCTTTAAAACACAAACAAGCAAACCGGTAAAAACACGAGGTTCCTGAAGGCACTTTGGTGTAAAGACGTTTGCTATTCACAAGCAGCTCTGACCCCTCCCTCCCTAAAATACAGACGGGCAGGAGTTTAACTTCCTACAAACTGGGTAGTTGAGAACCAGCTGATTTTGCAGCTCGCCGTCGTCACAGATCAGCTGGAAGAAAATGTAAAGAGGAAAACAGAAACTGAGGGGTGTTTGGAGTCTTCTGTGGATCCTTCAGCCGCTGTGAGGAAAGAGACAGGGAGTCAGCTGTTGGGAAAACTGGTCTAAGAAATTCCAAAACATGCATTTTAACTGTGCACACGTTAAGTCACACCGGACACAATCTGCATTTCATATTTTAGACATTTTCATTATGTGTTTGTTCCTGTTTATTCCTGCGTGTCGTTTAATTTATTAGCTTTGTTGTTAAATGTTCATTTCCATGTCAGCTTAGATGTGAAATGATGAGAAAGGACAAAGACACTCCTCGTCCTCATTTTGCCGATTTGTAGTCGGAAATTAGTCGTTTATTAATTAAACTTCCAGATAACAGTGTTGACTAGAGTGGGAAGTCTGGTGTTTTAGTTATAAAAGTTTTAAAGTGATTTTTGGTTCCTGCAGTGGTGAAAAGTAACAAAGTACATTAAGTATTTGATTTACCACGTCTCCTCGCACCTAAACAACAAAATAGGCCGATTGTCAGGTTTCCTAAAACGACACATAAGGTAAAATGGAGTAATGGACAAATTCATAGATAAACACAAACAGCCAGTATGGATTCAGAAAAAATAGGTCAACATCATTAGCTTTAATTGAAGTCACTGAAGAAATTACAATTTCCACTGACCAAAAAAAATATGGAGTTGGGGTATTGATTGATTTGAAAAAAGCATTTGATACAATTAATCATGAAATACTAATCAATAAACTGGAAAGGCTCGAGGTCAGAGGGATTGTGCTGAAGTGGTTAAGCACTTATTTAAAAGACAGGAAACAATTTGTGAAGTTGGGAGATTACACATCTGAATGTTTGGACAATGGTGTCCCCCAGGGGTCATTGCTGGGACCAAAATTATTTATCCTAGTATCCTAAGTATCTGATCTACTCTAATTTGTATTATTTGCATACGACACAAACATCTTTACTTCTGGTCAGAATTTACAGCAACTCCAGGAATTAAGAAAAATAAAACAGTGGTTTGACACAAATAAATTATCATTAAATCTGAGCAAAACTAAATTCATGATATTTGGCAAGTGTAAATCAATCAATCAAGGTCATTTACAGATCGAGGGTGTTAAAATAGAAAAGAGTACATGAAAAGAAATTCCTTGGAGTGATTATAGACGACAAGATTTGCTAGAAATCTCACATTAAACATATCCATCAAAACTGTCTGGAAGTATTTCAGTCCTGGCTAAAGCTGAGCACATTCCAGATTACAGATCGCTCCACATTTTGTATTGTTCACTGGTTTTACCGTATTTAAATTACTGTGTAGAGGTAAGTCATGTTTGAAGCTAAATAATAATTAGCTTAAAAATAATAAGATTTTAATTAGATTTGACTAATTAGTCTGCAGGAAATCTAAAATGTTAGTGCTTCAGTCCAACTCCTGAAAAATAGGGGGAACGACAGTGTGTTTGTGTGAATCTCATCAGTGCACAGCTGAGCTGACGGAGCTCCTCTAAACCCTGTTTTTCCATTTTAAGGTTCAGACCTGAGTGGTGGCACTCACCGTTAGCTGGGGTGTTAGCAGGTAGCATGCGGGGTGGGGTGAGGGGGGGGTTAGCAGGTGAGCAGCACAGCTGGACAAGAAGCTGACAGATGTGACCCAGGCTGGGATAAATACACGAGGCAAAAGGAAGCGAGCGCTCGGCCCTCAGTGACCAAGAACCAGAACCAGACGAAGGCTGAATGATGCGAGCTGAGGGAAACACCTGGACACCTGTTGAGTGCTGAGGTGAGCTGACCCTGAAACATCTGTATGAGCAGTGATGAACGAACATATTTACTCAAATACTGCACAGACTGGAGGTACTTTACTTGAGTATTTTATCCTACTACCTCTGATTAGTCAATGCACTTACATTTTACTTTGACGATACTCCTACAACCAACATTATCTGAACCAGATACTAGTTTCAACTCGTTCACCCATATACATCTTTATGTGTAAGAATTTAAGCTAAAGAAAACATTTCTTTTATTATTATTAATCTATATGTTATTGTGTTATTTAACCATTTTGATTTGTTTATTTGATTGAATTTTCTTGTCGAATGTTCATTTTTTTTACAAATATTTGAAATGAACATAAATAAATGAAAAAATAATAAAAAACCCTAATAATTGGTTGATTATGTCCACGTTTCAACGTTGCCATGGTTAAATGAAGACAGTTTCTCTCAAACTCAAAAGATGCTGGAATGCAAGTTTGTATTTAAAAACTCAAACAGTTTAAAGTCCAAAACTTGTCCGAGCTTCTTTAGAGGACCAAAACTGAATGAAGCAGTGATCCCTTACAGTGCATGTGTAGTGACTGTATTTGTCCTGCAGAGGGCGCTCGCATGCAACAAGAAGGCTTTCTGAACGCAGCAGAGACAAAGCAACCATTGCCTAAAGCTGAAAATAACAAACATAAAAAGAAACTGTTCTTAAACATAAAACACTTCAAACTGCTTGATAATAAAAGTTTTATCTTGTCTCTGAGTAAAAACTTTGCTGTTCAGTTTGTGAGTGTTATTTTGAAAAGGGCTGTAAAACTAAAATTATACTCATCAAAAAAGTTGTTTTCCTTTATCCCTGATGAGGAGAAGTTTAGTTTGGAGAACAGACTGACTGAAGAGTGTCAGAATCGGGGCCACAGTTTGTCTCAGACGGCACGAAGCTGATGTGAAGTTCAGCAGCTGGTTCCTAAAGTCCCCACCCATCACATTAATCTGGTAAAAATAGGCACCAGTTTCAGCTGCTGCGACTGAAACGTTGCTCTCCTCAGACAGAGAAGGAAGAAGATCCTTTCCTACAGTAAATGTACTAACACCACACTGTAAAAAAACTCAAGGACAAGTATGTGAGTATAATCAGGACAATGTAAAGTATTAAATCAAGAAAATGTCCCTGTTGTATTATTACATATTCTCTCATCAGATTATTAGTCCTCATTCTTCATGTAAAGCTGGATGTTACTGCTGAATCATTTTCTGCTACTTTACTTTCACTCGACGACAAATCAGAGGTGAAATCATGCACTTTTTTATCTCGCCACATTAGTTGCTTTACAGATTCGGATTATTAATTCAAAATATAATCAGCTAATAAATTATGATGTCTTATCATGGATTCAGCTGCCCAGCAGGACATAAAGCGATGAAAGTGGGAGGTTTAGCTGAATTATATTTTCATTCTAATACATTTGTACGTACGAACGGATTATTTCTTCACTGTGATATTGCTACTTTTACTTCAGCAGATGACACCACTTCTACTTCATCTACTACTGAGTACTAGGAGAATCTGTAATACACACTGTATACGATCCTCTCTGACAGACAACACAAACTGAACATCAGAACTTTTAAAAACACCAAATTTCTTGCTGAACCTTTACGTTTTATTTTACTCTGTGACCCTAACATCGTTATTTTCTTACAGATTTATTCACTTCCTCTTTGTAAACAGGGGCCGTCTTTATGTAGTCTTCTCTCTGGCATCCCTGAACCTCCCTCACAGCCTCCATCAGATGGAGAACGTGTTCTGTGTTCCTCTGAAAGCCTGCTGAAGGTTTCTATACCATCTTTTGTGTTTCCTGTATGGACGTCTTGTCCCCTCAGAGAACACATGACCCACATTGGCCATCCCAGCGTCTCAGGACTCTTTTGTGCCCTTTCTGGGTGCACGTGTTTACTGGTTTCTACTGGGAGGTTTCAGCTCCAGGATACTGCAGTACAGCTGGACTGTACTGTAACATACTGCAGTAGAGCTGGAGTGTACCATCAAACGGTGATTAAGGAGGTCAGTGAAGGCATCACAGGGAGGACAGGGATAGACTGATTATTTATTCATGCATATTAAACATCTACTGGTGAATCTTCCGGTGCCAATAATCCCAATCATCAGACCGATCCAGGGAATGCTACAGGGAGCTTTTGTTGCCAAACTACTCGATTAAAGAAAAGTTTAATAGAACACACAGTAAAAAGATCAGTACTGGCAGTAGATGTAAAAGGAATAAGGAACATTTAGGGAAACATAGTTAGGCCATCTCATCGTCACAGGTTCCTTTATTGGACATAGGTAGTGGAAAGTTGACAGGAAGTGCAGGGAAATATAATCAATAAAGGTCCCTGCATGAGATCGGACCCGGTACGCTGTGGTTTACGGTCTTCAACCCTACGCTACGGGTGTGCGCCGAACAAATTGTTTTTAATGAATAATGAGCCTTAAAAGTTGAACCCAAAAGTGGGGAAATCGAATGCCATCAATCAATTGGGTGTAGTTAGCCTAGCTTAGCATAAAGATTAAACTTCCAACACAGTACTCCCCTTACAACCACAAACTATTTTTATAATAACGAGCTTCAGAGGTGTTCATAGGTTTGTATTAAACTTTTGACAGAGCCAGGCTAGCTGTTTCCACCCGTTTCCAGTGTTTATGCTAAGCTAGGCTAGCTACGTGTTCACTCTTAACCTGACATGACATTAATATCCATCTGAACGTCTGAGAGAAGAGTTTCCCGAAATGTTGAACTGTTCCTTGAACTGCGCAGCGTTAATTTCTGTTGTTGGTTAATGATGAAATTGTTGATATGGATGAATTTTATATTTTTGTACATTTAAAATAAACTTAAAGACAAAGCGCTGTCACTGCATACGGTTCTGTTATTTACATTCACCATTGTGAGTGAAAATGTCTAAGATGTTTCCAGGGGTTTTTGAAAATCAGTCGATCCAAACTGGTGAGGTGTTGGGGGTGGAAGTAGGGAGAGGACTGGGGGTTCTTTGGTGTTACTGGGAGGTTACTGAACAGAAATGTCACCTTACCATGTCCTTCCTAACACACTTTGTGTCTGCTGAGGTGGATTATAGAGAGGTAAAATCAGACGTAAGCTCTATCCTGAAAAGATAAAGGTGGAGGCAGTCAGACACTCGCACAACATGTGTTCGTGCCAAAAATATTTTTTAATAATTATTATCCACAAAAACTGAACGTCATGCTCGGATACCCCGGCAAACCTGGAATCAGGAGGAGAAACAAGAAACAGGCAAACTAAAGGTGAGGGAAGGGCTGGGTATCGATGTTTAGATGCTATGATGTGAATTTTAATTTCTGCAAAACCTTATTTAAATTTCATCCATAAATAAAAAAGTGTGTAAACTACAGAGCCCCAAAAGTCCAGTTATTTTTATCTTTGTGTGCACAAGATAATGTCTAATGCATTTCCATAAGATAAAACATCACACATATCAGGAGTATAAGTCACTATCTTGTGTTGTGTTTTGGGATTTTAGGGCTCCGCACTTTACAGAACATGGTATGATTTTTACCCAGAACTATCTGATCATAGAACAAGTAAACAAGAACACAACGGACACTTGATCATGTTTATCTTCAGTAGTTCAAGCTTCACATCCGGTCAGAACACAGAAAGTACTGAGGTCCGATACCCAGCCTCGAGCCGCGAGGCTGCAGCTGGACTGAATAAAAACCTGGAGCTGAGGAGGCTAACATCACACTGACTGTGGGCACAGGCAGCATTCACATGAGTGAACTGAGTTTACAGAAGCTTAGTGAGGGGAGATGGAATGAGGAACTTGGACTGGGTTCAGCATCGAACTCTTTCCCTCTGCTGAAGAAATCTTTGTTTATCTGCGACGTAATTTTGCCCTGAGACACAAGTCAGACTGAGAAGGGAAACAACACACACACAAAGATACCTATGGCACGATGTTTTAACATGTATTCCAACTTACTAGTCGCTTTTTAAACGCTGTCTATTTATTAGTTACTATTTTCATTCTTACTAGTAAACTGTTTTGGGTTACTAGTCATTCATTAATAACTAGTAAAATGGCTTGTTGATAATAACATTTTCATTCTTACTAGTAAGAATGGAATAGTTACTGATAACTAAAGAAAGAGCACTAGTATCTAATAATAACTAGTAAAATGGAAATAATTACTATTAACATTTTTTTAACTAGTTACTAGTATCTAGTTGCAGATTTCTGCCATTGATGTCTACGAGGCTCTGCAGTTCATTTATCACCTTTTCATTAGTTACTAGTAACTAATTGAATAATTACTAGTAACCATATCCATTTAAATGGTTAGTTCTAAGAAGGGAGGCGGAAGCAGAGACGTTTTATAGAGGAGACACGCCACTCAATCACATCGTCTATACGACTATATGAAAAGCCCGTAACAGCAAAGATGGCGGTTAGAAAGCCAATCGTCTGCTTTTAACAGCCAAAGCGGGAAACATATTTCAGCCAATCGTGTGGTTTGGTGTCTGTTTTACTTCTACTGCACGTGAGGAAGAGGTGACGCATGCATAGTAGTAGACGTATAACCGGTCGGGGAAATCGCATTTTAAACATTATTTTGGGGCGAAGTCGTCAAACTCTTTCAGCGATTTTTAACAGATTTTACTGCTGATTTTACCTGTCAATCAGGATAGAGCCGACTCGTACCCTCAGCGCTGTGTAAATTTAACCAGCGCTTTTGAAAAAGCTTATTAGGAGTCGGCTGTTCACTTTCTTGGTGAGTACATTTAGCTTTAAAACATCTGTTCGCTAAGACAAAATTATCATCCTGTTTAAAATGACAGTGAGTTACAGATGCACCTAGCTAAGTAAGCTAGCTACCGCCACACACGGGCGTTAGCTTTGCCGTCTCGTCCAAATATGGTCACGTCCGGTGCTGCTGGTTGCAAAACATCCACATGGTGGCGCCCTATTAGCCAAACTTGAGGCTTCAAAACGGCGGTCCACAAACCAACTGGTGACGTCACCATGACTACGTCCACTTCTTATATACGGTCTATGACTACTTAATTCATTAGATACTATTTTTATTTACTTATTAGTATCTAGTTACACATTTTTGACATTGAAATCTTCAGGGCTCTGCAGTTCAGATTTCACCTATTTATTAGTTACTAGTAACCATTTCCATTTTACTAGTATCTATTATTTTAGATACTGGTGCTTACTCTTTAGTTACTAGTAACTATTTCATTAGTTAATGTTAAGTACTAGCATCTAATCAATTGTTACTAGTAAAACAGGAAATAGTTACTAGTAACTGTAGATACCGTCCCTGCTCTGCTTCTCCTTTAAAAACCCCAACAGAAACACAATGAAGCAGCGCTGCCAAACCACCCAAACACTTAAACAGCTTCTGGAGTTTAAAAAAGCTTCCAATCAGAAGAGCTGTATAGGTTCACTCCCCGAGCTGGGAAAAAAAGAAAACTGCAAAGTAAACAGAAGAATGTGTCGACCCCCCCAACGGTCGCCCTCTTTCCTGAGAAACGTTGTCTGGCTTCAGGCTCAGCAGCACCACAGCAGCAGACCTCGCTGACAGACAGAGACCATGCAGAGGATTACGCAACACCATCCTGGCTCCGGCCTCGGGGTGTGCTGACCAGATGAATGAATGCAGAGGACACGTTTGTTTCAAACGGAGAGACATAAAAACGGTTACAGCTGCCTCAATTAACCAGAATTCAATGCAGCTACACAACATGAGTGTCCTGGTGAGAAGAAAGATGAAGGCGATGTAAATCATCAACGGGCTTCTTTTCAGTCTGCTGCAGGTATCATAAAACCTCTGCTGTAACAAGTACGCTGTCACACTGTAATGTTTGATGCACACCAGAAAACTAAAGCCTTGTCCTCTACACAGTAGCCGTTTTAGTACAAATTCAGCTGGTCACTTTCCTTATTTAAATAAAACATTTAACCGTGCATTCAGACCAAACGCAAATTTTATTCTTGTAATGCTTTCCTCACACGGGATTTATTACTGGACAACTGAGTGTTCACACACAACGCGTAACGCGAATAAACGCAACCTGTGATTACTCCAGATGTATGAACCCAAAGGAAACATTTTGCTGTGATTTAATTGCAATAAACGGATCAAACTGATGCCAAAATATCTACAATATAATGCAGATTTCTTAAACATGTGAATTCATGCTTTTTCAGGTCTGTCAGCAGGACAACAACTTTTAAAATGTTTGTTTTCTAAATGGAGTTCAGAGCGATCAGGGCTATGCTATGCTAACAAGTTCATGGTTAAGTGCAATGATAATAAAAGCTGTTAACTCTGAGCTCCTCCCGCCGGTAAACGGCATAGTTGTCAGAGCATAATCCAGTTTTACTACGGGTGTTTATTTAACCAAAAGCTGCAGAGCTGCTCCCGGCCAGCTCTGTCCTCGACTTCCCCCCGCAGTTTAGCCATCGGCCAGCGACGTTTCAGTCCCCCGCTCTGCCTCGCCCTCTCCACACAACGCTCTGGAGCAGTCGGTGACGTCCGGACAATCTCGCGGCTGATAGGCTATCGCGACTCAGCATCATGCGACTTTCTCGCTAGAGTTGAAAATTTTCTACTCACGTGAAGGCGTTCGCGTCGCACCGCCAGACAGGAAATTGTGGCTCTCTGCGTCTTTGCATTGACTTTGTGTGTAAACGCACCGCCCCCAACGCTCACTTTGCTTTTGGTCTGAAACCACCATAAGACACATCAACAGCGGAAGGCCGTCCCTTTTGATTCCACCCCATGGGACCTTATTTCAAAAAAAATATGTAGTCAACGGCGAGAGACAACTAACGTTTTGATCTCGTCTGAATTGTGTTCTGAATTGCACATTTTGGATTTGAATGTTCAGACTGCTGAGGACCGAAGGACACAGCACACTCGTAAAGTTTGGTTACTCTCACTGGTATGAATATTAAAAATGAAACTAAATTTGATCTCACTGCCACTTTTTCTTTTTATTGATGTATATATTTATATAAATAGATAGATGTAGGTCATTACTGTTATTTATTGTGTTAAGATCGTTACGGAGCGAGAAGTCCTCAAAGGTCCTACAAATATTAGATTAGATGAACCTAACACAATCTTAAAAATCCAGTACATTTATTATGACTTGTACGACAATGTTGAGGTGCTTGTACTTTACTTCAGTACAACTTTCCCTCATTATAGAGGCCAATATTTTTACTTTAATACATTTCTTTGATATTGTTGAAAAATGTCAACAGAATAATAGAGAATAATATAACATTATACAATTTAAAACAGTTAGCATACATTTCCTATTACTTAATTTACTTTTGTGCTAAAATGGTTTGCATATCATTAAAGGCTAACATAACATTATATAATTTATAATATAACTTTGCATGGAGTTAGAATATAAATTGCTATCACTTAACTTGACATATGTTGTGTTAACATATTACTATAACTTAATTTGAAGTGTGCTAAAACAGTTAGCGTATCATTTGCTATTACTAAGTTTGATGCGTGCTAAAACAGTTAGCATACCATTTACTATAACTTAATTTGATGTGTGCTAAAACAGTTAGCATATCATTTGCTATTGCTTAATTTGAACTTTCCCTCATTATGGAGGCCTATATTGTTCAGTTTTACTTTAATACATTTCCTTGATATTGATGAAAATGTCAACAGTGGTGAGAATAATAACTTGCTAATGCTAATTCTAGCTCAGCTAACTCTGTAGCATCATCATATCAACATCCTGATTATCCAAGAGTCTGTTTTTTTCTCAAGTTCCTTTAGGTCACATACTTAAATTCGACAACATCTCTTTGACTTCACAAAGTGTCAAAGGAGAGAAAAAAGCTTGTCCACCTCCCACCATGCCGCAGGATTAAAGCTTTAGCAGCTGCCTCTCAGACTAGCTGGCCTTTCGTGTCATGCAGGCGGCACATAAAGGGGGAAACTGAATACAACAGAGCGCAGGACGTGTTGCATGCACAACATGTCGCACGTCACGCCATCAGGTGATGGGTCGGGTTTAAACTGACCTCTGCTCCTCCTCGATCTCCTCCTTGGTCATCAGCGTCTCAAACTTGCTCTGTTTCTTCCCCGGAGTGAACGTCACTTTATCTTCGGCTGCAGCCACATCTGACACACAGGAGACACACAAGTAATTTACTTTTAATACTTTCAATACCTGTAGAGAGTATTTTTATAGTGGGGCGTTGGTACTTTTACTTAAATAAAGGATCTGAATGTGTATGTTTGACTTCTCACTCACAACTCGTCACATATGGACGCATGGTCAAGACCCTTTGGCGTCAGTTTTTAACGCACTGAGGATCCTCGTAGTGTCATAGTTCAACACACTGGGCGAAGCCCTGTAGTGTTACTTTTGAACGCTAAAGGTAGGTGTATAATATTTAGCAGAAATTACTTAAATTACGTAAGTCACGAAAGCAACATTACTCAACTTAAGTAAGTTAACTGACGTACGTAACTTAGTTTTTTTACCTAAACCATTATCTTTTCCTAAACCTAACCAAATAGCGACATTTCACAACAAGTACTTTTACTTTGAAAGTGTAACCGGATATTGCATATTTATTGTTGGTAACGGGTGTTGTGGATGTTGTGGGGATGGGTGTGACAAAAACAGTTTGAAAATATCCTATTACTTAATTTGATGTGTGCTAAAACAGTCAGCATATCATTTCCTATGCTTAATTTGATGTGTGCTAAAACAGTTAGCATACATTTCCTATGCTTAATTTGATGTGTGCTAAAACAGTTAGCATATCATTTCCACTTACTTAATTTGATGTGTGCTAAAACAGTTAGCATACATTTCCTATGCTTAATTTGATGTATGCTAAAACAGTTAGCATACATTTCCTATGCTTAATTTGATGTATGCTAAAACAGTTAGCATATCATTTACTATTACTTAATTTGATGTATGCTAAACAGTTAGCATATCATTTGCTATTACTTAATTTGATGTGTGTTAAAACAGTTAGCATATAATTTGCTATAATTTAATTTGATGTGTGCTAAAACAGTTAGCGTATCATTTGCTATTAATAAGTTTGAAGCGTGCTAAAACAGTTAGCATATTATTTGCTATTACTTAATTTGAAGTGTGCTAAAACAGTTAGCATATTATTTGCTATTGCTGAATTTGAAGTGTGCTAAAACAGTTAGCATATCATTTGCTATTACTTAATTTGAAGTGTGCTAAAACAGTTAGCATATCAT